>JAGFNQ010004109.1:19041-90449 GCA_024364735.1 Boesenbergia rotunda | reverse complement strand
ACAATCTTAGTCTTAATGAGTTGGTTCAGACTTTGGATTTCCATGAAATCCTAGGTCGAACCGATGCAAGTTCCCACCCCAAGAACGCGCCTTTCACCTACTCCTTTCAGGAGACGGTTGCCACCCAGTCCATTCGGGTGGACTTTAGCTTAGCCTTCGATACTCTCGAATCTCAAGACGTCCGACCCTCGACCCATCTCTACTTCTGTCCTTAGTCATCGCTCAGCTAAGTTGCTTAATCCCTTGGACCAAGACTTCGGGCCCAAACCCTAGGTCTATGACTTCGGTGCCCAACCCTCGGCCAAGACTTCGTGCCCAATTCCTCGAACCAGGTCTTCGATGCCCAACCCTCGGCCAAGACTTCGTGCCCAACTTCTAGTCAGGACTTAGTTGCCCAGCCTGCAGCCAGGACTTAGTGCCCAGTCCTCGACCAGGACTTCGTGCCTAGGTTAACTAGGGCGTACGTTCACTTTGGTCCAGTTTTCTTGACTACCCTTCCCTTGTTCAATGTATCACCGACTTAAGCATATTTTCAAACATTGAAACATTTAGAGGAGGGCATTACTGATACAACTTACACCAACAAGTTCATCCTGGGAGAGGAGACCTCTAGACCTACTCGAGAGAGTGGAGCCCAACAATCAATGCATCAGATAGATCGACTTCAAGTAGTCGTTCCTCTTTCCAGATTAGGAAAGTCATCAGATGATTATTGTCCACTACACATGGCAATTAAGGCCTCAATGATCATAGTGGTCGTTACCTAAAAGCTATCACGTAACCGACGATTATGGTACGTGGAGGAGAACGTGGGGATACATGTGACCAAGCCCTCAAGTATATAAGGTGCTTCGGCATCTAGGTAGGGGGAAGCTTTCCAAACCTAAGAAAATTCTACTTCCTCGTTGTCCTTCTGAGATAATTGTGATTCCTGACTTGAGTGTCGGAGTGTGCTCCTCCGGAAAATCTTCCGGTGTGTTTTCATTAATGCTGGTGTTAATCTCGTAGAGCGCGATCGTCTTCTCTTTGTCGCCATCCTCGTGGGCTACACCTCAGTGACTCGCCGTCCACGTCGATTCCTCTCCGGAACAGAGGAGATTCTCAACAAGGATTCAAAAGGTAACATTGTAAATTCAAATATCAAAAATCATATAATTTGTTTTAAATGTAGGGAGAGAGGGCACTACAAAAATAAGTGTCCCACTCGTAAGATACGAACGACACCACCGACGACAATGAAGGAACTACTTCCAGGAGCACGAAAGGACAAGAGTCACATCCAATGCTTCAAGTGCGAGAAGTTTGCACACTACAAAGATGAATGCATATAAGGAAGACCCAAGGATCCAGGACAACCAATCGAGATGGGTAAATTTAATTTATATGAAAATCCAGTTTTTACAATGAATGTTGATATTGTAGCTAATTAGTCTTGGTCAAATTTAGATATGGATGCATGGTCAAGTAACATAATTAAATCATGTAAATTAATTAATTCAAATTTTAGAAAATTAAGACAAGAAAATGGAATTTTGAAAATTAAAATTGATAAACTAGAAAAATTAACTAATAATCTAGCTAACTTAGAAAATCTAGAAATTTCCCCACATTGTGATTTTACTTAAAGATTTTTTTTTCATTCTTAGGACTAGAAATAGTTAGATAAGGACCTGACTTGATTGAAACTTGCAAAACCTAGTATTAGGGTGGGGCGAGACGATAGTACGTTAGGGAAGCCTGTCTAAGGAGTCAAGTATGATAAGGCGTACCCTATTTGGTCTTTTTAGTCCGGTGGAACTAGCCGGAGCTACCTCGCCTCATCCTTGACTTGTTAGACCAGGATTTCTCAAAGAGTAATTTGATAATAGAATTTCTTTAAAAGGCTTTGTCTAGGAAATGGTCGTTGCTCCGATAACCAAGAAGTCCCTGTGCCTCGCCAAGACCTAGAAGACAATTATTGAAATCTAGTTTCAATTTACTACTTGTTAAACTTGAATCTAACTTAAGGTTCATCAAATCATAGCTTTTAATTTAAATTCAAAGATAAAATTTGACGCGTCTCACAAAACAGATAAGGGTTCCCTGTTCTGTCACTTAGAAATGAGTGAGATGTTAGGGCATAAGAGATTAGTCAAACCCAACCAACTGGACATCTAATAAATTTTACCTTATTTAAATACTAAACCTAAAAATTAAAATTTCAAACTCAACTTAAATTTAATCTTTTAAAATTTTAAACTAAAACTTTTTTTTCAAATTTTAACTTTAACATTTTTCATAATTTAACTTAAATATTTTCTAAATCTAAACTTAATAATTTTTCATAATTTAAACTTATCTTTTAAAAATTCAAACTTAATTTTTTTCAAAATTTAAACTTTAATAATTAATTTCAAATTTTAATTCAACTTTTTAAAATTCAAACATAACTTAATTTTTTAAAATTCAAATTTAACTTTTTAATTAATTTCAAAATCTTCAAAAATCAAATTTAACTTTTCAATCTAAGATTTAATTTTTCAAATTATTGTACTTAAACTTATTCATTAAATGTTTTAGGTTTCTTTTAGTTCACTTACTTGAAAATTATTTAATTCTTACAAACATTTCTAGACCAAGAAATTCTTTTAGACAATCAATTTGTTATATTTGGAAAAATAAGTCTTGCAAAAGTCATCTTGGATTTCACTTAGATTTTTTTTTCACTTAGAAAAATATTTACAGTCTGGGCTTTGATATTTATATATTTTTTTTGGACTTGAGTTTTTTTTAAAGGAAAAATCTCTTGTATTTAGATCTCCTGTTGTATTTTTCAAAATAGTTTTAAACATAGAATTTCTCCTTTGCTGTTCTTTATATTGTTTATCTTTTTCAATAGGAGAGGGAAAAAGAAGAATTTGTTTTTCAAATGGATAAATCAAAGTAGTTTTCAAAAGTTTTTTTTTCTAAACTTACTATCTTTTTTAATATTGTAAAATTCTTTTTGTTTGAATCAAACTCTAAGTCTCAGAGGAAGATCAGCTTATGGTCAACAAGCCTCCTAGAACTGTGTTAGTTTTAGGGGGAGTTCAAATTAAAAGAAGTATTAGAAATTTCAAAAATACTATATTTTCAAATAACACTATTTTTTCAAGAACCACTTTGAAAACACAATATTCTCATTTTCCAAATTTTTTTTTAAAATCATTTTGTATTTTGAACGTCTCTAAAATCTTTGAAAAATTACTTGAGTTTAGAAAAATCTCTAAGACACATAGAAAAGTTTTTCTTGTAGTTAACAAGGTTTCTTAGGATTGTGTCAGATTGGGGAGGAATCAAAACCAAGAAATTTATTATTTTTCAAGAATTAAATATACATATTGAAAATACTTTATTTTATTTGAAAAATCTCTAAGACACATAGAAAATTTTCTTGTGGTCAACGAGGTTCCGAGGATTGTGTCAGATTTAGAGAAATTCAAAAAACCAGTATCTAGATTTTCAAATTTTCTTTCTTAAGTACTTAGAATTCCTTATCATATTTCCTGAAAAAGAATACTTAGTTTTTTTTTAAAAAACAAGGAGGACTCCTCAAAATATTTTTTTAATCTTTTCATAGTTCCTTAAAAAATCATCTCCAAAAAGAAAAAAAAGGAAATATACAAACTTTTATGATTATAGGGAATGAATCATAATTTAAGGGGGAGTATGTTATTTAGGTGTAAATATTTTTCAAAAAAACTCCTCTTAGATAACTCTTTCAAAAGTCTTTCTACTTTGGATTTTTTTTATATACAAAGAAGATTTATTCTTCTTTATCTTGAGAATTAAAAATAAGTGACTAAAAGTTTTGAACTCACACTTATTGACCCACACTTATACTTAAATCATGCTTGGAATCAAAAATAGGTGGCTAAAGGTTCTGAACTTAGACTTATTGATTAAAAACCTTAAGATTTTTTGTGTTTTTTTCTTTTCATGCATGGACTAACTAGCAATACCTACTTGGTTCAAATCCTATCACTTTTTATTCTTGCTTACTTGGTTCTTTACTACCGATTTTTGTGTAATTCATAATTCAATTGCACTCTTGATTTATCTTGCAAGACTAATGGGATCTGATACATATTTTTTTTCCTTAATCAAACTTTTTCTTTCAAAATATATTTTACAAAAAGAATATTTTTTTGATATATGGCAAAGGGGGAGAGTAGAAAAGTGAAGTTAAAGTTAAAAATTAAAATTTCCCCTTTGAAATCTCTTTGAAAAATAGACTTTGTTCTGAAAGAAATATTTTAAGGGAAAACTCCATGTTTTCAAATAGTTTTCACTTTAAACATAGAATTTTTTTTGTTCAGAAGATTTCCAAACATTTTTTTAAAATTATACTTAGTTTTTTTTCAAAGTGAAAATTACATATTTTCAAAAGCTTCAGGGGGAGAATTTCATATTAAGGGGGAGCTTCATGCATTTTCAAAATATTTAAACCAATTTTTTTTTCAAAACATCCAATCAAATTATTCTTCAATGTTTTTGTAACATGTTTAAAATTGATGTTTCAAACCTATTTTTGGAAAAGTTGTGAAACCCTTTACTTAAAGTAATTTTGGAAAAACTCTTTTAGAAATTTCGTTCACCCATGTATGCTTTTGAAATATGTTAAAGGGGGAGGAAAAGGTTAAAGTTATGTTAAGTGTTTTATAAGCACAATCATTCAGGGGGAGTATGAGAAATAAAGAGGAAATTTTATTTTGTTCAAAATTGCATTGGTTTTAAACTTTATTGTGTTCAAAAATGCAATACATCATTGGTTTTAAACATCTTTCTTAACTGTTATAATTTTTACTTAACTTTGAATTGTGTTGCCATAAATAAAAAAGGAGGAGATTATTGGTGTTGGAAGCACCATATCGAATCTTATTTTGATATTGGCAAAGAGTTCAAAGGTAAGTATTGTTGGTGATCTAATGTGTTTCATTAAGTATGCAAGAAAGTCCTAGTTTACCTAGGCACAAAGTCTTGACCTGTAGGGTTGAGCACAAAGTCCTAGTTGAGGGTTGGGCATGAAGACCTGGTTCGAGGAATTGAGCAAGAAGACCAGGTCGGGGTCTGGGCACCGAAGACCTGATCTGAAAGATCGGGCAAGAGACTTAGCTAAGCGAGGACTGTGGATAGAAGTAGAGATGGGTCAAGATACGGATGTCTTGAGATCCAAGAGTCTCGGAGACCGAGCAAAAGTCCAACCGGAGGAGCCAATTGGCAAAAGGTAACTTCTCCTAAGAGGAGTATGTGAGGACGCATTCCCCGGAAGAGGGAAGAGTAGGTGTCAGTTTGACCTAAGATTTTATTTGAAATCCAAAGTCAGAACCAAGACAGTTCTGGTTGTTATTTCATACATATTTATTATTATATTATTGTTCTTGGACTAACCCTAGTTGTAAGCTGAAAAAGTGGGCTGCTGCAATTCCAAGAGCCTGAAAGGATTCAGGCGCCCGAGAACCTAGGCGCCTGAATGGTGTTAGGCGCCCCGGGATGGGTTCTTCTAGTGAATGTTCCACGTTAGCTACCAGGCGCCTGTGAGCTCACAGACGCCTCAGTTGTCCCAAGCACCCAAGAAAGGTGATAAGGGTTGGCCAAGTTTGCAGATAAGGATGCGGCCAATACTGGTGATGTGGCAGGTGCCCAAGAGACTTCAGGCACCCGAGATCCATCTATATAAGGGGCTTCACCCCTTTGCTTCCAAACACAACTCACAACATCTCAAGCACTCAAACGTGCTATGAAAAGCTTCCATGCTCAAGCCTTCCGTGCCATCAACGTTTAAGATCGATGACACGCCGCTTCAACAAGCTTAAGATTCCTATTTTAGTGTCGTCGATATAAAAGCTTTTAACTTCCTTTCTATACTCAATTCCATATTTGTAAAGAATTTTATGAACTATAGAATTTTCCAACGTAAACGGCCAAGGACCGTGGGCCTTGGGGTAGGAGTCGTTATAGACTCCGAACCAAGTAAAAAGAAACCGTGTTAGCCATGCTTGGTTTTTCTTATTTTCACTGCGTTTAACTCTGCTCTTTCTGAAAATTTATGATATCGATATTCACCCCCCTCCCCTATCGATTACAACGATCCCACACCAAGACAGTGATCCTCTGTCTCGAGTAGAGCCAGTCTCTGATCCATCGAGAGTGAAAGAGGCGGTGATGGATCCTGCTAAGGTGGATCCTCCTCTAATGCGGCCTCGATCTCCATAAGTGGATCGTCCTCCTCATTGTCGGCTTGTCCTGCTCCCCTGCCCCACTTCCAGGCAAGTACCCCATCATGATTAACCTCTAACCCAGCTAAGGAAAAGTTCCTAAATCCTATTTTGTTGCATTCGGTCATCCGGGTGACCTAACCTCTAAGGACATCGCATCCGAAGCGTGCAAAAATCGAAGTCAGAAGGTGGCAATATGGAGTGCGCACTCTCTTGTGGGTTAAGTGATGGCATGAAAGATAAGAAGTCCTATGTCTATATCAAGATGATGAATAAAAGCATACATCAAGAAAGTGTGGAAGGGTCTCATCACAGCGATATCCCTAGTGGCGATAGGTAGAACACAACAAATAAGAACTCGATAAAGAGCGTAGTGTTGGGGCTGAAGTTGCATGGAATTGAAAAAGAAATGGTAGGGTCTCTCTCACCCTCAAAGAAATAAGTAAAATGGATGCCTAGGGTAATGTGGGAGTAAGGATCAACAAATGGACCATCCCTAGGTGGATAGCATAAGAAAGTAGAATCATATGGGCGTAACTCAAAATGCTGGGTAAATTGTGTTGGAGATATGATAAAATCAATCTGCTGGACACGAGTAGAATAATGGGTATCATCTAATTGGACCAGGTTATTGTAAAATTCTACACATAGGGTCACATCTATAATATCAGTGCAGTAGACAAGCTAGTCTAAGTGGTAGTGATGGATAACGTCCATGATGATAGGGCAATAAGTCTCAATGAAATTCCTATGAAGATAGTGACAATCTAAACGTAGATAGGTGGTCTACTCAAAAAGATCCTGAAGAGACATGGAGGGGAATTTAGGGTCTATACTGGGTAGGGTAGTAGGTCCAGTCTGGGCTATGCTACGTGTACTAATTTTGACAAAAACATAGTAATGGTAAGAAAAATAAAAAAATGGAAATTAAGAGTAGAATTTAGAATATACCATCTTTGAGGCATGACGAAAGTAAGGAAGATCATGGGTTGCTGGCTTCATTTTGGTAGGGGTTCGAGAGAGAAAACAAGAGAAAGGGGAGAAGAAGAAGTGAATTAGGGTGCCATGGTTGTTTCTGTTTGGCACGCGTGGGGAAGTTTATATAGAGCGCACTCGGGCGCCTGAGTTGGGTTTAAGACGCTTGAGTACCAGGTGCTTGAATTGACTAGGGCGCCCGGGTCAGTGATTCCACCCCTAGTTTTCAAAAACCAGTGGCGCGTTTCGGAAAGGCGTGCAAAATCACAGGCCAAACACCTCGATTCATTATCAGGAGCCTGAGTTGGGTTTTAGGGCTTAGTGAAGGTTTTGTCAATGTTTGAGTTAAAAGCAATTTAACCGATTGAGAAATTTTTTTTTGGAAAATATCCTTGATTTGGTCTATTTAAATAATGGATATGAACTTTAGGGACCCAATATTGATTTGGTCCGGCTTGATTAATCAAGCTTGATTTGGGGACCTATGCTTGGACTCGGGTGCTAGGGCGGTTTACTAATGAATAATAAGACCTATATTGCGAATTGGTTTTAAATCCAATTCTGGATCGATTCAGAACATATTTCTATTTTCTAAGAATCAGATTAAGATTCTTGGAGCCCAGGGTAAACTGTTCCAAATTTGCTCTAAGTTCTTTGACTTGAGCTTTCAGAGAAAAATTCTCTTTCTCAAGTTTTTGGACTTGAGTTGAGGTTTCGACCTGAACTTTCTCAGTCAAAGGACTCAAGCTAGTCTCTTCCTTAAGGAGTTTTACCTCCTCTTGGAGAGACTTGGCCCAGTCATGGGACTTAGCCAATTTGTGAGAAAGAAAAGAGATAAGTTCGTAAAGATCTGATTCAGTATAACCCGTTACCTTGAGTCGGCTAGTTTTCGACAGTGAGACAGTTCCGTGCTTCGTTTCTTCTTCTGATTCGGAGTTGACACTGATCTCATCTTGGGTCGTTAATGCAAGGAGGTTGGAGTGCGTTGGTTCATCCTTGTCCAATTTCGAAGACGACTCATCCTAGGTTGCTTGCAACACCTTCTTCCTCCATTGCTTTTTCGTCTCTATTGCGTTCGAGCATTCAGATTTGAAGTGCCCCTTCTTTTCACACCCATAACAGGTGAGGTCTGCCTCGTTCTTTGGTCCAGCTGGATCATCCTTTGGCTGTCCCATCTTTTTTTTCTTTTGGGCTTTCCAAGCTTTGAACAACTTTCGGACGACGTTCACAAGCTCCACCAGTTCTTCTTCATCGGATTCTGAGTCAGAATCTGGTTGTGGTTCTAGTGCCTTCTTTTTTATTTTTCTTGCAAAAAATGCAACACCTTTCTATGCAAGTGGACTGTTAATCTATTTATGTAATTCAAACTCTGATGTAAAGTTGGGCAATATGTAACGTCCCAAAAATTCTCATTTTTAGTTCTTAAAGTCCTTAGAATTATTTAAAAATGGTTTAGAAATATTCTAGATATTTTTAGGAATTTTTAGAATATTTTTATGAAATTTTCCGAGTCCGTTTAGTATTTTTAAAAAAAAAACGTTTAAGGGCAGCAGGGGGTTCGAACCCGCGACCACCACGAGACCAGGCGCGCACGCGACCAGCTGGGCTAGTTCATTTTGTTGATAGAGAATAAGCGAACCAATAGATAAGTTGTGGTTAGGTCAATCCGCCCCATAAGTATAAATAGATAAGTTAAGAGAGGAAATTAGATTTTTGGTTTTCTCTCTTCCTCACCCTAGCCGCGCGAGACAGCCTCCCTTCTCCTCTCTTGGGCGACGCCAACCAACACCAAGGCCAAGGGGGCCGGCCAAGGTTCTCCTCCGAGAGATATTCCTATATTCGGGATCCCCGCGACGAGAGGAACGCGTAGGCGCGAAGAATTCTCCGAGATCTCAAGTTTCTCCCGAACCTCCGACGCCGTTCTTGGTTGTAAGTCCAAGATATCAAGGTAAGTACTGCTCACCTACAGTAAGAGGCGGTTTTTCCGCAAGAATTTCCTTTAAAAGTTTTAAAAGAGACATTTACCTTTAGTTTGAGATTTTTCATGTGATCTTAGTTCATTATATGCTTGTATAAGTTTGATTAAGTACCCTATATGAGATTAGGGGCTAAGAAAGTTATGAGAAAAGAAAAGAGAAGATGAAGATAAGAAAAGAAAAGGCCAAGGCCTTAAGAAATCCCCAAAAGTCAAGACTTAGGGATTTTAGCACGCAAGGTGCTCGAGAAAATGCCAAGGCATTTACAGATAAGAAAAAAAAAGAAAGAAAAGCTATTTTATTTTCTAAGGCCAGTACCCTGCGTCCAAGGGCGTCGTTAAAGAAATCCAGGTGTCCAATTCCAAGGTCTTGGCCCTGGTAGACCAAGGTCTGCTCTATTATGATTGGTAGCTCGCTACCCCAACCTTTTATGGAACGCGCATATGAGATGGTACTTACGTCTTCAGTGGATCCAAGTGATTATTATTTTCAAGTATATGCTTTAGCAAAGTTTCTAAAGTTTAAAGAGTTTTCAAAAAGTTAAAGAATAGCTAAAGTTTCAAGTTGAGCCAAGAAAAGTAAATTGAGATTTATTAATGCTTGAGTATGCATGTTTTGAGTTATACATGTTCTTAGTTTTCTTTCAAGCATATAAGTATCTCATGTAATTTTATATTGTTCAAGAAGCATGTTTGCACATTTCGAGATTTTGTGAGCTAGATAGTACTTACTAAGCTTTTTGCTTACTAGTTGCATTTCCTCTTACTGCAGATAAAGGTAAAGGCAAGCAATTCTGAAGGAAGGCGACGAGGCGGTGCTGAGTAAAGTGTGTGTGGTGGCTGATTTTGGAGAGATCCTTGAGACGAGACAATTTAGTTATTTGAATTACAATGTTTTAGTTTATTCAAATTTCAAGTTCTTGCTTTATGGAGTTTAGCGAACATTAAGCTTTGGATAGTTTTACATGCTCAATTTCTTAGAGTAAAGATTTCATGTCATTTCATTTAGCATACATATCCTTATGATTGCATTGGATGAGTAGAAGTGTGAGTAGTTTAGAATATTGATACTTTGTTGGAGTTATTGATGCATGTGCCAAGATAGTGCTAGCTTCTCTTTTGAATTAAGTTTTATTGCTCAATTATGCTTAGAAAAGTTGCTTGCTCATTTCATAATGCCTTAGTGATGTTATAGAATTTTGTGTGATGAGTTTCAATGGTTAGAAGTTAAGTTTGGTACAAACTTTAGCCTAAAGTTTATATAGACTTTCATGACTTGCTAAATCCCGCAAAAGTCCTAATTTCAAGTTTATGGATTCGTTTTGATTGGCTAAACTGTTTAGAAAACTAGTATAGAGTATAGAAATGGTGTCATGATTTTGTATGGCTCGAAAGTATAGGTTTGGTGGAGTTTTGAAACAAGTTTCGAAACCTGAATTTCAGATTTCAGGCTTATCAGTCGACTGATACAGTATCAGTCGACTGATACAGTATCAGTCGACTGATACCCGTAAGCTGAGTTGGGCGAGGCAAGTTTCAATAAGTAATTTCTTACGAGTTTTTGAGAAAGGAAGTATGCCATTGTATCATGCATGACTAGTAGAGTTAGTATATCATAGATAGATTTAAATTGAGAAGAAAAAAAAAGATTTCCGCATTCTTAGTCGTGCATTAGAGTCAAGAAGTAAAGAAAGTAACGATCCGTCTAAGGCAGAGAAGGCGGGTCGCTACACAATAAGACCTGGTAAGTGAAGCTGGGCACTAAGACCTGATGAGTGAAGCTGGGCACTAAGACCTGGTCAAGGACTGGGCACCGAAGACCTGGTAAGTGAAGCTGGGCATTAAGACATGGTCGAGGACTGGCCACCGAAGACCTGGTGAGTGAAGCTAGGCAAAAGTCCAACCGGAGGAGCCGGTTGGTAAAAAGTTAAATTCTCCCGAGAGGAGTAGGTGAGGATGCGTTCCCCGTAGGAGGGAACATTAGGCATCGGTTCGACCTAGGGTTCCATTTGGGAGACCTAAAGTCAGAACCAAGACAGCTTAGGTTGTAAAGAATGTCTAACATATCATACATTTGCTTCTTGTGTTTTGGAACTAACCCTGGTTGCAGGAAATGAAGGGACGGTGTTTCTGTAGCTCAGGCGCCTCATTGGAAGGAGGCGCCTCACTGGGCTAGGTGTCCATAAGGATACAGGCGCCTCAGTGCAAGGCCAAACCAAGCCATCGAAGTAAATTGCCACAAAAGCCTATGGACCAAGTCAAGCTAGGCGTCTGTGTTAACACAGGTGCCCCAGACAGCTCAGGCGCCTCAATGAAAGGGATAAGCGCTGACCGAGCCTGCGGATTAGAGTTCGCGTAGGAGAGGCCACGTGTAGGCGCCCCCTTCAACACAGGCGCCTAGGAGACGACTATATAAGGGGGTTCACCCCCAAGGCTTGAGAACCACTTGCAAATTTCGCTTTCAACACTTTCGCTCAAGCGCTACGCTTCGGCATGCTCTACATTCGCGATTCAAGCGCCGACGACGACCCACTGCTTCGAAATTCCATCCACTTCGGACGTTGGTAAAACTGTTAATTTTCTTAAGAGTTGTAATTGCTTTTTCCGATTCTATATCTGTACTCGAAACTATAATCATTTCCACGAATATAGAATTGCCCAACATAAACGGTCAAGGACCGTGGGCCTTGGAGTAGGAGCCGACCGCGACTCCGAACCAAGTAAAACAAATTGTGTTAGCGACTTTGCTTTACTATTTCCACTGCGTATTTCTCTATTTTATCCGAAATTTTTAGATCGATATTCACCCCCCTCTATCGATTTACTCCGATCCAACAGATTCCACCCATCTGCCCTTCCTTAAAAATCAACTCTCTCTCTTCCTCTCTCCTTTCGTTAGCAAGCCTTTACAAACAAGCATGTGATCATCTAGATTGCTTGCTTTACAGACTCGACTAGTGTTTAATCAATAGTCCCTGTGGATCAATATTTTTATTATTTGACGATGTTCTCGTGCGCTTGCAGATCACATGCCAAGTTTTTGGCGCCATTGCCGAAGAATGTTCACATTAAATTAATTTAGCTAGTATAGGAACTTTTTCTCTCTTTTTTTTAATGTTTATAGCTTGCTTTTCCACGTTTCTTCTTTTTATTTCAGTATTTATTTCCATATTTTTAATTTTTGTATTTTGTTTATAGTTTTTTCTTAAATGATCCCATGAGCTATAACTTTAGTAATAGGACTTTGAAAGAATTTGCCACACTTATATCTTCAAGATTCTTACCGGCTAGTGTGCAACTCCAGATAGAGGACTATGATTTAGACACTAATCAATATGAGTATCTTTGTGGAGTATGTGGTAGCATGACTCATCCATCTGTTGTGTGTCATTTATTCCAAAGAGTTGATAATAGTCTTACAAAACTTCAGAGTTTATTTCAACCTCAACAATGTTATGAGTAGCACGAGTACTTCCAACCACAACAATTTGTTCCTAACTAACCACAAAACTATAATCAAGATTAGATGGATCATCAATATGTTTACTACAAAAGTATGCAAGGTGTTGAGCAAACTTTTCATGAATTCTAGTGTCCATTAGAATTCTATGATGATTCATCACTAGATGTGTCATATCAATCTCAACATGTTGAGTTAACTTTCTGGGAGAACTCCAAGATGAAGACACTCTTACTCCTAGTCAGATGATGACCACAATACAAGACTCTGAAGAACTCTTAGTGCAATGGGGAATTTGGTTTCTACGTACATTACATCAAATTAATATAGACTTTGACGTTGACTTTACATCTCTCCATAACCTACTCCATTGCCCTATATGACATTGCCATAGTTGGTGGTACTCAGGACAAGGACAAAACTTTTGATGCATGTCCATTCACCCTAGTCGATGTTCTTGTTGAATCCCCTGATGATTTTGAGAATAGTTCATGCATATCTGTCAATGAAATTATAGAAGGGGCAAATATTAAAGACAATAGTTAGGTGGATAACATTGAAGTAAGTGGACTCTTCAACGCATATGATGAAGTAATTGATATGGTAGATGTAAGTGTAGGGACTCATGATTTGGAAGGCATGCCCCGAGGATCATCTCCTTTGCTTACTCAACCAACTAAACTAGTAAGAGCTGAAACGGTTAAGGATATATATGTAGGGACTTGTGTTATGGAAGTAAAGCCATGAGAATCACCAATTTTAGAGACACCACCATCTGAGCCAGAGTTAGAGCCACTACAAGAATATAAGGAAGTCACATCCGTTTGTTTGAAGTTTCCAAGTAGCTCTTAGCAATGCAAGCTTAGTATTCCTGATGATCTTTTAGAAAATTTGATAGAGGTACCAATCATTGATACTGTAGGATGTGATTTATTTTCTAATTCATGCATAGTTAAATTTGATATGGTTATTGCCCTTTCTTATGTTACATGTGTTTGAGAGTTGTGCTCTTTTATTGGGTGTGTAGATTTTCATAAAGCCTATAATTGGATCCCTCATCCGACCCATCTCCGGCCACCCGAAAGGACTTACAAGGAGACAATAAAGGAGAGGGCTTTACTTCATCCTCTTCTTAAAGCTCTCTCCCAATCTTGGGGAATTGGAAAGAAAGCTCGCAAGTATCTAACTCTAGCTAGATCGAGATTTAGATGAATTCTCCAAGGTGATCGAGCTAATGACCTAAAACAAGCGCTTCTTGGGAGGCAACCCAAGTTCTTTCCTCGCTTTCATTTTAGTTTACAGTTTTTATCTTGTTTCATAACCCAACCCCTTTAGTTAATTTTTCATGTCTGTTTTCTCTTTGTAGGGCTCAAAGTCAAAGAGAAGTGTGGATACAAGATGGAAGAGTGACTTAGAATGAATCAGATATTTGACAAGTGTTGGATTTGTGCCATAGGGATGTTGGGTCGCACATGGGAAACCTCTCCATGTCCATGGATTAAAATTTTAATTCGAATGGAGACCTATTTCCAAAAACGACCGTCTCATCGTTGTGCTAACCGATTAGAGCGATCACTTGAACAACCAAGTTGTTCTAGCGATCAATCTCGTCCAACCGATTAGCCGTGGAATAGACGATGAGTGGATCGCCAGTTTTTGTGTTTATCATCGGGGTCCATAACAATTAATTATCATAATTAATTAATAAATAATTAATAACTAATGACAATTAATTAACCACATAAAATGATAGAAATCAAAGAGTTATAAGAGAAGGTTATACCTCTCGTTACCTCACGATCTTCTACTGTATGACCCTTCCCTTCTTGGATGTCGTGTGGGCGACGATCTACCAAGAATCGAAGTCACCAAGGCCACCAACCAATCCCTTCTTCTTCCTTCTTTCTTGCGCCAAACAAACCCTAAGCTCTAGGGTTTGCGCCGTCCACCAAGAAGGAGTTCCTCCTTCCACCTTGCGCCGTCCACCAAGAAGACAAAGGAGGAAGAAGAAGATAAAGAAGAGAAACATAACTCTCCTTCCCAATAAACCCAAGCCGAAACCTATCCTCCTCTCCTCTTCCTTGCCACCGGCCAAAGATGAGATGGAAGAGCTCTCTTCTTCAACCACCGACGGCTCCTCCTTGCATCTAGCTTGTGCACGCCAAGGAGGAAGGAAGTAAGAAAGAAGATGGAGAGGAAAAGAAGAAGGAGAAGAAGATAAAGCTTCTTCTTCATTGCACCTTCTTCTCCTCTTGTCAACGGCGCAGCAAACCTCACCTTTGAGGTCACCGCCGGTGACTCTCTTTCCTTCCACTCTTGAACCGAACACCACCAAGTGGTCCTCCCTAGGTTGAAGCTCCACGCCCAAGGGATTAGAAGAGAAGATGATGAGAAGAGAAGAGAGGAACTCCACTTCCTTTTCCCTGCACCCAGCGCAACCTCTACCCTAGGAGAGAGAGTAGGAGAGGGAGAGAATAGAGAGAGAGGCTTTAGGGTTTTCTTGGACTTGGATGGATTGGATGCCTTGGTTTCATGACACCATGAGGTATTTATAGGGCTATAATAGGGACCATGAGGAGGAGTTGGGTCTTGGCCACCTAATGGATCAAGGCTCAATCCATTAATTAAGATCCATTCCACTAAAGGATCCTTATTGAACTATCTCACCAACCCTCATATTTAAATATGGGCTCCACCTATTATGAGTACAAGTATCTCTCCGTGTTTTAGATATCGACTTCTCGTTGATTAATTTAATTACTAACAATTTTAATTAATCAACATCTAACTCCTTGATTAGTACCACTCATCCTTATCATCATGTCGGACCAAGTCCACCTACAGGATTTAACATGATGAACTTTATGAGCTCATCAAGGGAGCATCATCAATCCGACTCACCAGGACACAGTTTTCATCTATAATCAATGGCACACCATGTAAATAATATTATTTCTCAACTTACCAGGTCTATCGATTTAGCAGAATAAATCTTACTCATTGGTAAATCAAAGAAATAAATATTAAGTACTTGTGTCCGTTATTGTAACGACCCTCTCTTCTTAACCTTAACCATAGAGGGAGGTCACCATTTCTTCTTCTCTTTTCTTTCTTTCATTCTTTTTTTTTCTTTTCTTTTACATTGCTCCCAGTCGATTGATGATAGGTGCAGTCGACTGGTGTCAGTTGATTCCTAGACCAAATAACTCCCCTAATCTTTCTGTTTGAAAATTGGCCCTAGACCAGTCGACTGGTTGAACTACCAGTCGATTGGTGCAGTCGACTCCTCCTGGTTTTCACTCCCCCAATGTTTCTGTTTGGAGTGGGTGCATGTTGACATGGATGCGGGTTCGTAATTTTAAAATTTATTACGTGCAGCGGAAGATTTAGCATAAATAATTTCCCAAATTATTTAACCGTACATCTAAGCATGCAACCTTATATTGTGTAGACATGATCATACATTAAACTTTTACAGAAAGTAAACTAATTTACTTAATACCTCGCGTAACTCGAAGGAAGGGACGAGATCCAACCGTAAGCGTCCCTTGGAAGCTCCGCCTCTATTCGCGTCCATGCCGAGTTTTCTTCGGGATGACTTCGCAAAGCCACGAGTTTCGTGCCGACAAGAACTACTAGATTCTCCAAAGGCACGACAAGAATACCAAGAGAGAGATGGGAAGACTAACCACCAAACGAAGAACGGAATCAAGATTCCGGGAGGAAGGAAGAAGTTGCGTCCGCTTCTTCTTCTTCGGCAACTGCTTGGTGGATGAAGCTCACAGCAACAAAGGGGTCCTTCTTTTAGGGCCGGCGACACTAGAGGAGGGAGAGGGAGAGAAGGAGAGAGAGAGAGGGCTTATTTCTAGATCTCTTAGATTAATCTCCAAGCCTTGCCTTGGTTCCTTTATATAGTAGCCTCTCAATCGCCAAGTCTCCTTTTTATGGAATAAATTTTCATAAGAAATTTATCATATAAATTTTTCTATGAATTATTCCATCATGCCAAGTTTTTATCATAATTTAATTTATGATAAAAACAACCATGTCTCCCTTTTCTTATGGAAAGAAATTTCTTTATATAAATTTCTTTATCATGGTAAATCAATCTATTATTGATTTTATAAAATAAAATAAACCAATCCATGGTTCATTTTAATTTCCATGAAAAATAAATCTCTTTATATAAATTTCTTTATATAAATTTCTTTATCCATAATTTTATAAAACAAACCACGCTCGGTTTATTTTATAATTTGAACCAAAAATTCGGTTTTCTCCTTTTGTTCTGGCCGGCCAAACAAAGAGGGTGGAGACCCTCTTTGGCCGGCCAAATCCAAGCTAAAACTATACAAATTAAACTTATTTAATTCGTCCAATAAGTCTTCAAAAGACTTAGCCATTTTATGCTTCCGATGCGTCTCTGAAAAATTCAGATTCGACTTATCTCTCTTGATCGGAAAATCTAATTTTCAACTCGTTTTAAATCCCTCGGATTACTCGTAGTGCGTGTGACTAAATAAGCTTTCGATTTATGTTGGCCGTATATAATTAACCAATTATAGAACGATCATGAGTGGCACCTAGTAGTACATCATGATCCCCAATTAATCGAAAGATCAATGGTTGACCTCAGAAATTATTATGAAACCCTTCAGCAGCTCTAATGAATCGTGCCTCATTCCCTTCACCATCTTATACCCACTTGGTTCAGGACATGGTTTATGTGTGTCAGTCCCCACTAGGCTGACTACGTCACACCTAGCCCAAGCAATCTCTTTCTCGTCCAACGGATTCTAATTACTCTCATGTATCTGAGATATTCATACTCAGATCATGTTATGCTCTGGCCAGAGGCTTCGAGTAATAATCTGACGATAGGCCTTGGGTATACATCTCCTCGTAAGGAGTGATGAATCCTTTGTAGGTTGTTCAAACATCTTCGGGCACTTCGACTTATACCCAATCATCCTGGGTCCACACCTCCTTAGAGATGCTTGCTTTAGATGTCAAAGTATAAGTCTTCATGACCAAGATGACTTGAACACCGCAAGTCAAAGGAACATCGCACTTAAGCTGCAGTAAGAACTTCATTGACATATCTATATGTAGATTACCATATGAAGTTTTACAGCCAGTCACTCCAATGAACTAGTTCCCTTAACTAGCATTCATGTTTATCTCCGGACATCCCAATGTCACCAGCCAGTGAGAATCAGCTGATTAGAGAATAACCCATGCTAGTCTCAACAGAATTGATAGTGTCCGTATTTATCAATTCATCGACTAGAGACAATTTCAATACTTCACAATTGCACATGTAGAGATAATCACTAGTTGTGAATATTTTACAAATTCTCTCATGCTGTGAATTGTATTGCGGACATTCAGTGAATGAGTTTAAGATCTCAATCAAATACACAAACATGTACACTCAAATAGTGAATATTCATTTATTAAAGTAAATGATTACAATCATAAGGCGATTGCCTTAGGACACTTCTCTCATATTACTAACAGTTTCTATTCCCTTGAATTCATTGAGGGCAGTCGACTGACACTAAGTGTAGTCGAGTGGTAATTCTGGAAACTTATTTCTAGAACTGAGGAACATGTCAAGGACTCATAAAATACACTTCTACTTCATAGATATAGTCAAACTCTCAATCATAGACACTTATACTAGTTCATAACCCAACTAAAGTAGATCAACTTAAAACCTTTGCGGAAATAAATAATTCATCATGCAACTACAACAACTATCAAGTTTCTACTGTTTAGAGCTTAGAACACTAAGCAAAACTCATCCCAAGTTCTCACTCCACGGTTCCGCCGCCACTGACACCAATCATCCTTCCATTAGCCTCCTTGACTAAAATTCTCTCTTTACCATTATCTGCAGTAAAAGGAATGAAAAACTGTAAGTGAACTTGCTTAGTAAATAGATCATGTTCTCACAAAACATGCAATCAAGATAAAACATGCTCTTGGTCAACATAATGCTTGCTTTAAAAACATATGTAACTGGAAATGCCATACTTAACATGAATATGATCATGAATACGCTTGTAACAAATGCTTGCATTTGAAAACCTTGCTTGAAATGAAAAATGCTTAACATGCTTGAAAACAAATGTTTGCATTTGAAAACTTGAAGACTTGTATACTCTTATACTTTAAAATAGATAAACATCCTGCTTTTGGGACCGACATAGTACCAATGCACGCATCCCTAATAGGTTTTGGGGTAGCTACCCACATAACCCTATTAGAGTGTCTTACTTACTAGGTTCGCCTAGATCTCTTTTGGGCCTCGGCCCGGTACATGCCTCTTAAAAAAAAGTAACATACTTAAAACTTGTAATGCTTGTACTTATAATGCTTACACTTTGCATATTCTTTGCACTTAAAAAGTAATGTTCCCAAAACTTATTTTGGAACACCTCAAGACCTTGGTCTTGTATGTTGGGGCAATCTATGGTCCGGAGTGACCATGTGTTTTGATATTTGGGTAAAGGGTTTAAGTTAGGTTTTCCCTTGTGATCTAATATGTGTATTTGAGTGTGCAGGATGCACAAGTTACACATATGGACTCAGTTGGACGGCTTCGGTACGGTGAAGGGTAGCATGGAGACAAGATGGAGGCTTGTGTATACCCGAGGGACCTTGGTATAGCAGGGATGATGAGACGAGGGGCGTTGACTTCGAGGCGTACGTGAAGGATGGCTGATGCCCTCAGAATAGGTGTCACGAATGTGTGGGTCTCAAAATTTAGATATGTGAAAGCTGGAAACCCTTTTTGCAATAAAAAATGAAAACGTAGTAAAGGGGCCACAGGTCGTATTTTTCCTAGGGCTAGTTGATGTTGTTCGATTCGTGCTTGAGTTTATGTGTCATTGATATTTTTGGGTTTCAAATAAAATCTAGGTTTAGTTTCAATTAGAAATGAGATCGTGATATAAAGAGAGAAGAAAATGAACTAGGCAAGTTTAAGCTAGGTGATGTCAACTAATGAGCTCAAACAATGATAAACTTGATCAACCAAAACACTTAACCGAGTTTTTAAACCAATACTGCCAACAATTGCAAAAGGACTCTACAAATCATGTTGAAATTCAAGATCTACCACTCAAAACCAAAACATTCACTTGATATCAAATGCAGCCATGAAAATTTGAATCACAAGGAGGAAAAGAAATCCATGTGCCAAAATGATACTAAGAGCATGAACAATACATGACAAGTCAGAAATGAAATGCTCTATTTAATTCAGAAGTCAGAGATATCAATGACATGATCAATTGCACTAAATGAAATAATGCAGCAATCGAACAAGGGACTGATCAATTTAGAAAAGAAATTCTTGATGCAGAAATGAATTCAAACTTTCAGAATTTAAATGCAAAGATGTAACAACCCATTGAATGTAAACTCAAGCTAGCAACTGATGTTCAGCAACGGAATTTGACATAAACAGATCGGACGCAATATTTAGCAGCTAATGTATGCAGAACAACCCGAGTAAAACAAAATTCAGAAACTAAACATGTTGTGCAGAAATGAATAAATGCAGGGATGAAATGAAGAACTTCAGAAATCTAATCCAGAATTTCAGAACAATCTGATGCAAAACCAAATAATACAACTGATATCTAATTCTCCAATCTAAGGGTTTAGGTAAGGTTCATAAGAGCTGAAATACACTTGATACAAATGCAGGACAAAATTCAGTAGCAAAATTCAGAGCAATTCCGAAATTTTCAAGGCAAAAACAGTTGCAGAAATGCAGTTCAATTCAATTGCAGACAAACTCACGAAGCAAAGCTCAAGTGTGCAATCTAGTGTCCAGAAAGGTTTAGAAAGAAAACCAACTCTAACTTGATACAACTTCAGAGGCTAATGACCAAACTTGCAGAAAATAAACCAGATTTGCAGAAATAAAGTGATGCTCAGAAATAAAATGCAGAGCAAGCTTAGAACTAACACATTGGCTATCTCAAGTTTCAGGGATTAAATCTTGTGCAAAGCTGAATCTGAAATAAGCTGCAACATTCAGAATCAACAGTTGATATGCAGAAAATTAATTGCCACGCAAGGAAGAAATCAGAAATCAATTGATACGCAGGATGAAAACTTGATACGCAACAGGGAAAAGCTGAACAAATTGCTAAAATTGTAGCTAAGCTAAGTGCAGAAACAAATTGCTAAAACTATAGCTAAACTAAGTGCAAAAATGAATGCATACGCAGTGGAATTGATACGCAACAGGAAAATTCAAGAAATTCTGATACGCATGAACTAAATTAGGAAATAAACTGAATTCAAATACAATTGTTCACTAACAAATAACAAATCTAATTAACTTGCATAATCGAAACTGATTAAAGCAGGAACAAATCAGAAATGAAGCTTGACTAATCTGCAATTCAGAAACAATAAATGGCACGCAGAAAAGGGAATTATAGCTAAAACAGAAATTACAATAAGAAAACTACTCCTCAATCCTTCCCTAGCTCAAGAACTTCTTGTTTGTCACGCAAGAGCAAGCCTCGAACCCGTAAGCTCCACAAATCGATGGAAAACAGCCTCTGTGATTCAAATCCAGCTCAGCTTGCTCATTTTGAAATTTCTATTCGAAATCCTCAATTCAGCTTCGTCCAAGTGCGATGGTGTTTTGGGGATGGTCAGAGCAATCTAGGAAACCCCTCCAGATAGCTCCGGTGGATGGAAATGGAGTGCAACTAAGATCGAAAACTTCAAACAGTAGAGCTACGGAAACCTCACAACAGCTCTGTTCTTGGGCAATTGAGAGCTGGAACTTCACCGAGAGACTTTCCCAATGACCTAGGACTTGATCTAAACAAGGAATTGAGGGGTCGCGCCCCTTGGATTGAAGAAAACTACTAAAGAAACGAAGAACTGCTGAAGAATGAAGAACACTGCGGTGGAGACGTGACACTGTGCTCTGTGGGAAAAGTTTGATTAAATACATAGGAATGGACGACCCAGATTGTTTGGAGAAAATCCAACGGCTGATCTTCATTCGATCTGAACCAAACTTTGATGGTCCAGATCAACCTAATCTTTGAATGGGCAGTCTAGAGCCCTCCGAGCTTGATCCAACGGTTGAATGAGCTCTGATTGGGATGAAACCTTCAGATCTTGATCAGAGTGCTTGATCAGCCCTAACCCTAGCTTGGATTGCTTCAGATGGTACCAAATGGCTCAGATCTAGCCGCTTTTGAATCGGATGACCTAGATTAATCCGAAGCTTGATCACTCGATTCGGATCCACTTCCGACTCAAGTTTGACCCAGTATGCCCTAGGTCCATGATCCTTTCATGCCTACAAAAATAGATCAAAAATTTAGTGGCCAAATAATCCAAATATGTACAAATTTACAATTAAGTCCAAAACAAAAGCAAGTCCTAGAACCTAGGGTAAATTCACAATTAAGCAAGTAAAATATGGGTCAAACATAGATTTTGGCAACTAAAATGATCAATAAAATGGTACTTATCAATGACATGGAGATAAGTTGGCATGGAGACAAGCTGGAGGCTTGTGTGCATCTGAGGGACGAGGGCCGAAGACGAAGAGGGTGCGAAGGCAATAGTCAAGGCTGCTGGTGAAGAGTCAGCAAAGTTATAAAGGGACGAGATTCGAGGGAAGATGACTCCATAGGCAAGCTGAGAAGTGGACTTCAAAGGGCACACGTGAAGGGTGGCATGGAGGCAAGTCGAGGACTTGCGTGCGCATCCGAGGGACGATGGCCGGTGGAAGAGGACTTCAAGGAGTAAGCCAAGGGAGTATGCTTGAAGGCACATGTCGACGAGGGTCAATAGAGTGAGGAAGAGTGTTTATAGAGGCTGGGCAGTCGACTGGTGTTATAACAGTCGACTACCAGCATAAATAGAAACTCACAGTAGGTTCTGGACTCTGGACCAGTCGACTGCCCTGGGAGCAGTCGACTTGTAGCAGCCAAAATTCGAACGTTAGGCGTGTAATGGTCGAATTTGGCTGGGGGCAGTCAATTGCCCTGGGGGGCAGTTGACTGGTGGCGAGGGTTTCAACCTTAGTTCTATTTAAGAGGACTTCGTGTTGGCTAAAAGGTTTGACAAATTTGGCTTTGGGTAAGAGCCAAATAGTAGTCTTGGTGCTCAAATATTGTCGAGGTGTTGTGGCGAGGTTTCTCCACCCACAAGGAGCGACAAGGGCTAGCCGGAGGATATCCTGGGAGTAATCCACCGAAGGATTCTTGGATTAGTCACCCTTAGGGATGGATACCAAGTAAATCTCTGTGTTACCATTGTTTTCATATTGATTATTGTTTTGCTTCTATTGTGCTAACCCTTTTGTAGAAAGAAGATTCAAAAAGCGTTATTCACCCGCCCCCCCCCCCCCCCCCCCCCCCGTCTAGTAACGTATAAGATCTAACAAGTGGTATCAGAGCGAGGTGCGCTCATCTACGGACTAACCGCTGGGAGAGCAAAGAAAGCTAGAGGAAAGGATGATGGAAGATAAGTTGGGGGATGACATCTACACTCCACCTCCCTACGATCATGGAGATTTCGATTATTGGAGGATGCGAATGAAGACGTGGTTTGACATGGATTAGGAGTGTATGATGATAATAGATGAGCCTTTCAAAATTCCAAGAGACAAGCATGGAAAAAGGCTTAGACCTAGATCTTGGACTAAAGAGCAACAAAATCAATCAAGGGCAAATGAGAAGGTAATTTCGGTGTTAACTAACATTTTGCCTACTAATGTGTTAAGTGGTGTAGGAAAATATCAAAATGCACATGAGTTATGGAAAAAGATAGAAGAATTCCATGAAAATCCTACACGAGCTCAATTAGTAGAAGAGTCCGAGAAAGTAAACTCAATAACTCAAGAAGAGGAAGAAGAGAGTGAAAGATCATCAACTTCCTCAAGGGAAAAAGAAGAAAAGTAAAAAAAATGGAATTGTTAACATCCGAGGAGGAAGAAGTATCCATATCCTCTAGTGAGGAAGAAAGTGAAAAAGTCTCCACATCAAGGATTGAGGGGGAGGAAAGACCATCCTCAACACTGGAGCAAGAAGATGTATCAACCTCCACCAAAGCAAAGACCATGGATCATATCGTATGCTTTGGATGAAATGAAAAGGGGCACTACAAGGATAAGTGTCCCAAGGGTAAGAAAAAGGAGGTACACTCTAAACCTATCTCAATTCAATTAAATTCTAATATGAGTTGTAGGAATGGAGAAGCCCAAGAGAAAAGAAGAAAAATTAGATGCTTCACATGTGGAGAGCTAGGGCACTACCACACCAAGTGTCCAAGAAAAGGAGAGCTAAAGAAATTGGGACACTTGAGGAGATGGGAGAAAGAAGAAAGGAAGAGAAAAAACTCATATCAAGGGGGAGCTCCAAGGGTAAGGGAGATAATCCCTAACTTTAAATTAAAATGCAATGCCAATTTGAGTTCCTCCATGAATGTTAAAAATAGTGTCAATTGCTCATCTATGCATGCTAGAATCAATGAAGAATGTTTGATTGTGCATAATCATGGTTTTAAATACAATGATAGGAGTAGGGTTAACAAAGTAGATCAAAACCCTAGAAAGGTCATACATCATGAAAAATCAAAGACCTTTAGACCTATGAATCATGACATTAATCCCAAGAAGGGAAGGAATGTGCCTAGAAAGGAGAGTAGATCTAGGGATGTCCAAAGTGAACATGTGAATTCTAGGTTTAGGAACCTAGAAAGGGAAAATCAAGCTTTAAGGAAAAAGCTTGATAGGTTAGAGAATATCCTAGAGAGATTCACTATTGGATCTAAGGATTTAGATATGGTGTTGGGTGGCTTAAACTGCACCAATGATAGATCGGGGTTGGGATACCGATCTAAGGTCTCCCACGCCGAGGGAAAGGAATATGCTAGGGTAGCATATGACTATGGCAAGAAGGAGAAACCCAAAAATGGTAAGGGGGTGTCATTCAAAGGAAAAAGGATGGACTTAACCAAAGACAAGGTATCTAAGGTTAAGAGGGTCGAGTTTGTAGGCCAAGAGTCACCGGAGGGACACCGGTGTGGTCTAGTGTTTGTTGAGTCACCAGGGAGGTGGCTAGGGCTAAGAGCTCAAGGGGGAGTTCTAGAAGCCTTTGGGATATATGGTGAATGGACCTTGGGAGGGTTGCTCCTAAAGGTCTAGATGGACCATGGAGTGTGCCTTGTTTAAAAGAATTGGAGACGGACTTGAGTCTCAATTCTTGGGTTTTGGCACGGTGTTTTTGAGTTTCATGCATGGAAATATGACATTGGGGTCATATTACATGAAAATTGATTTTTGATGTGTAATTGTCATGTAAATCAATGCTAGGATGCATTGTCGGATGGCATGGGCAGAGACATCAAGTGGAGACCAAACTAGGACTTTAGGTCAAGGTTTGATTGAAGGTTTTAGCTAGTTTTGGGTTTTGTGTCAAACTTGAGAATGGTGATAAATACATTTTGGAATGTATTTTTCCCAAGTAGATATGGGTACCACAAACTTCTCCACAAAATTTGAGAATTTTTGGAGATTTGTGAAATTTTTGACGCATTTCTGAACTTCGTCAGAAAAGGCCGAAATTCTGTGTTTCAGAGTATCAGTCGACTGCCCTGAGGGGCAGTCGACTGGTCAGGGCTGATTTTTGTATCAGAAGCTGGAAAGGTATCTAAATGATGTAAAACAAATGTATGGGGGGCCAGTACACTATGTTTAAGATCATTAGGAATTAAAAGATCCAATAATTGGGATATTGTTGGAGTCTTTTTGATGTTAGGCAAAGGGGGAGAAGAGTTGGGTTTAATTTGGAAAACCAAACACACCTTTTTGGGAAACCCTTGGCATAAGGGGAACCTGGGAGAGGTTCTTAAAAAGCCTTTGTATGTCCAATGTTGGGGGAGCATTGGAGAAGCTTTAAAAAGCTCGTTTTTGGTAAAAAAGTCCTAACTTGGAGGGTTAGGTGTGGGATGCCTTGGGATAGGATCCATACATTGTTTACATTGTATATGCATTGACGGTGTAAGTCCAAGATGAAGTCTTGGCAGTGTAAGTCCAAATGTTTATTTAGAATTGTTATTGCTATTGACTACTATTTGGTTTCCCTAACTTAAACGTATTGCCAAACATCAAAAAGGGGGAGCTTGTTGGGGCAATCTATGGTCCTGAGTGACCATGTGTTTTGATGTTTGGGCAAACGGTTTAAATTAGGTTTTTCCTTGTGATCTAATATGTGTATTTGAGTGTGCAGGATGTACAGGTTACACATATGGACTTAGTTGGACGGCTTCAGTACGGTGAAGGGTAGCATGGAGACAAGCTGGAGGCTTGTGTGCACCCGAGGGACCTTGGTATAGCAGGGATGATGAGCCGAGGGGAGTGGACTTCGAGGCGTACGTGAAGGATGACATGGAGACAAGCTAGAGGCTTGTGTGCATCCGAGGGACGAGGGCCGAAGACGAAGAGGGCGCGAAGGCAATAGTCAAGGCTGCTGGTGAAGAGTCAGCAAAGTCGTAAAGGGATGAGAGCTGAGGGAAGATGACTCCAAGGGCAAGCTGAGAAGTGGACTTCAAAGGGCACACGTGAAGGGTGGCATGGAGGCAAGTCGAGGACTTGCGTGCGCATCCGAGGGACGATAGCCAGTGGAAGAGGACTTCAAGGAGCAAGCCAAGGGAGTATGCTTGAAGGCATATGTCGACGAGGGTCAATAGAGTGAGGAAGAGTATTTGTAGAGGCTAGGCATTCGACTGGTGTTATAACAATCGACTGCCAACACAAACAGAAACTCACAGTAGGTTCTGGACCCTGGGAGCAGTCGACTGGTAGCAGCCAAAATTTGAACATTAGGCATGTAACGGTCGGATTTGGCTGGGGGCAGTCGACTGGTGGCGAGGGTTTCAACGTTAGTTCTATTTAAGAGGACTTCGTGTTGGCTGAAATGTTTGACGAATTTGGCTGTGGGTAAGAGCCAAATAGTAGTCTTGGTGCTCAGATATTGTCGAGGTGTTGTGACGAGGTTTCTCCACCCACAAGGAGCGACAAGGGCTAGCCGGAGGGTATCCGGGGAGTGATCCACAGAAGGATTCTTGGATTAGTAACCCTTAGGGGTGGATACCAAGTAAATCTCTGTGTTACCATTGTTTTCATATTGATTATTGTTTTGCTTCTATTGTGCTAACCCTTTTGTAGAAAGAAGATGCGAAAAGTGCTATTCACCCCCCCTCTAGCAACGTACAAGATCTAACATTGTACTCATCTATGCACCTTGTGTGCCTTAGTCCCAAAACTCATTCTAGGACTTAGTAAGACCTCGGTCTTACTCTGTACTTTCATCGAGCACCTTGCGTGCCCTAATCCCAAAACTTGTTTTGGGGCAAATCAAGACCTTGGTCTTGCTATACTCAAATCACACACACAAAAGGATTAGAATCAAGTTCTACGACAACTAAAATCGTACGAGAACGACTTTTACTGCAGGTGAGTGATCGACTTACACTTATGCTTGTTAAACTCACTATTCCGGCGTAGGATCTAGCGTGATACTCTTCGTCCACTTCCATCGCACAATTCACCAACTCTTTGGCACTAGGAGAGAAACCCTGGTTTCTCTTACTCAAGAGGAAGAAGAAGAAAATGAGGAGATGTCTAATTTCCTCTTCTTTATCTTCCCTTATATACTAAGTGGAAGTTGAAGCAACTTCCATGAATAGGTGCTTAGGTGCTTACTTTTTATATTTCTTTTTATTTTGGAATATTTTTGAAAATTTCCAGGCGTTACAATCCTCCCTACCTTATAAAAAGTTCGTCCTCGAACTTAGAATAGCTTCGGATACTTTTGCCTCATGCTATCTTCTACTTCCCAAGTTGCCTCTTCGTACTTCTGGTTTAGCCATAGAACCTTCACTACGGGTACCTCTTTGTTCCTTAGTTTCTTGATTGCCCGATCTATTATCTGAATATGTCAACTTTCATAACTAAGATCTTCTTAAACTTGTACCGTCTGTGGCTCAATCACTTGGTTGGCATCAAGGATATGTTTCTTTAGCATTGAGACATGGAACACATTGTGAATAGCTGACATCTCTGGAGGTAACTCCAACTCATAAACTACTTTGCCAACTTTTTTCGTAACTAGGTAGGGTCCTATGTAATGAGGACTTAGCTTGCCTTTCTTGCCGAATCTCATTACACCTTTCATGGGAGCTACTTTGAGGAAAACTGTATCCCCAACCTCGAACTCCAGTGGTCTACGCCGCACATCAGCATAACTCTTCTGCCTACTCTGAGCAATTTCTATTCTTTGGTGGATGCTCTGTATTGCTTCTGTAGTATCCTCAATAAGATCAGTCTGATACCCCGGTCCATTTCTTTCTTTTCACTACTTTCATACCAACAAATAGGGTATCTGCACCTTCTACCATAAAGAGCTTCATAAGGCTCCATACCAATTGTAGCTTGGTAGTTGTTATTGTAGGCGAACTCAGCTAAATATAAATACTTACACCAATTGCCCTTGAAATCTAATGCACAAGCTCTGAGCATATCTTCTAAAACATAATTTACTCTTTCTGTTTGCCAATCAGTCTGAGGATGGAAAGGTATTCTAAATCTCAGTTTGGTGCCAAGTGCTGTCTATACACACTCCCAAAAGTGCTAAGTGAAACGACCATCTCTATCGGAGATAATGGTCTTCGGAACTCTGTGGAGTCGGATAACTTCTTGTGCATATAACTGAGTTAGTCTTTCTATTGAGTAAGACACTTTGATTGCCAAAAAGTGTGCAGACTTGGTTAATCTGTCTATAATTACCCAGATAGCATCATAGCCATTTGTTGTCTTCGGTAGACCAACAATGAAGTCCATGGCTATATCTTCCCATTTCCACTTGGGAATCTGTATGGGCTGTAGGACTCCTCCTGGCCTCTGGTATTCTGCTTTAACTCTTTGACATGTCAGACAGGTACTGACATATTTAGCTACATCTCTTTTCATTACAGACCACCAAAATCTTCTTTTCGAATCCTGATACATTTTGGTAAAACCAGGGTGTATAGAGTAGGGAGTTCTATGGGCTTCTACAAGAATTTTCTTTCTCAGCTCTTCATTGTTGGAGACACATAGACGGTCACCATAATAGAGTATCACACTATCAGATACTCTAAATTCTTTACTTTCTCCTTCTTGTATCTCTTGCTTGATCTTTTGAATATTAGAATCTTGATTTTGCTTTTTCTGTATATCCTCAAACATAGTTGACTCTAGTGTCAATACTAAGAGTTGCCCATATATGATCTCAACTCCATAATCTACTATCTCTTTCTACAGTGGTGGTGACAGTGGTGACAGTGATGACAGGGGCATCAAAGTTGCACAAGTCTTTCTACTTAACGCATTAGTCACTTTATTCGCTTTACCAGGGTGGTAGAGGATTTCACAGTCATAATCGTTGACTAACTCCAGCCACCTTCGCTGTCTCATATTTAAGTCCTTCTGAGTGAAGAAATATTTCAGACTCTGGTGATCTGTGTAAATCTTGCACTGGACTCCGTACAGATAATGTCTCCACATTTTGAGAGCGAAGACTACTGCTGCTAACTCAAGATCATGAGTAGGGTAGTTCTTTTCATAATCCTTGAGTTGTCTGGAAGCATAAGCAATGACCTTGCCTTCTTGCATGAGTACAGCTCCATGTCCTAGCTTTGATGCATCACTATATATATCGAAGCTTCTGTCACTTTCGGGAACTATAAGAATGGGAACACTTGTCAGTCTTTTCTTCAGCTTAATAAAACTCTGCTCACAATCTTTAGTCCACTCATATTTCTTATTCTTTCTGGTAAGGGTTGTTAGTGGAGAAACTATCTTTGAAAAGGCCTCCACGAATCTTCTGTAATACCCTGCTAAACCCAGAAAGCTTCTGATCTCACTGGCATTCTTTGGTCGACCCTAGTTACTGACTACTTCAATCTTTGCTGGGTCTACCATAATACCCTCCTTGGAAATGATGTGGCCTAGAAAAGCCACTTGGTCAAGCCAAAATTCACACTTTGAAAATTTGGCGTACAATTTCTTCTATTGTAAGGTCTTCAACACTACCCTCATATATTCGTCATGTTCTTCCTGAGACTTTGAACAAACTAGGATATCATCAATGAAGACTATGACAAACTTATCAAGAAACTCCTTGAAAACATGATTCATTAGATCCATGAATGTTGCAGGGGCGTTTGCCACTCCAAAGGGCATAACTACAAACTCGTAGTGTCCATACCGTGTTCGGAAAAAAGTTCTCGGCACATCACTCTCCTTGACTTTGAGTTGATGGTAACCTGACCGCAAATCTATTTTGAAAAATACGGTTGCCCGTTTCAACTGATCAAATAAATCGTCTATCCTTGGCAAAAGATACCTATTCTTGATAGTCACCTTGTTCAAGGCTCAATAATCTATGTACATCCGCATAGTTCCATCTTTCTTCTTGATGAACAACACGGGAGCTCCCTAGGGTGAATGACTAGGGCGGATGAAACCCTTATCTAGTAACTCCTGTAATTGTTCTTGCAGTTCCTTCAGTTTAGTTAGCGCCATACGATAAGGTGCCTTTGAAATCGGTTGGTACCTGGAGCCAACTCAATTTCTCGGTTAGGAGGGAGTCCTAGTAACTCTTCAGGAAACACCTTCGGATAATCACATACTACCCACATTTCTTCTTTCCTTAGCCCTTCTCTTTGCCTTGCATCTACTATGTGTGCCAAATAACCATAACATCCATTATCTAACATCCTCTAAGCTTGTAAGGTAGATAAAACCATTTCTTTCTTTCTCTTTGGATCTCTGACAAACTCAAACGGAAGATCTGCTTCTGGTGTGAACTTTATTCTTCTTTTGCGGCATTCAATAGAAGCACTGTACTTGCTCAAGAAATCTATCCTTAAAATGATATCGTAATCCTTCATATCAAGGACTACTAAATCATCATAGAGTTCTCGGTTAGAAATCCGAATTGGCACAACTCTTAGCCACTGAGTAGATGTCATGACCTCTCCCGAAGGTAATATCGTTAAGAACTTATCCTTCAGCATTTCCGGTGGAATCCCTAACTTCTTGGAGAATGACATAGGCACAAAAGAATATGTTGCCCCAGTATCAAATAGCACACTAGCAAGATGAGTATTTGACCTATGACCACAGTAGGAGAATTTGCCACCTCTTCCTTGGCGATGGCAAAAATTCTGGTGTTGGTCGTGACTAGTGAAACTTCCACTCTCCCTTGACTGATGTAGGGTCCTTCCAGTGCTGGCTGCATCTAGTGTAACTATGCGAACTTTCCCCCATACTGAATAAGTTGGGGTGGAGGCGGATTTGCTTTAGTAGGGCAAGCCTTGGCCATATGTCCTACTACTCCACAGATATAGCACCCGCTCATGCCTTGGTGACATACTCCTGGGTGCATCCTCCCACACTTTAAGCATTGAGGATATTTGGGGTACTTGCTTGATGAGCTTCCTTTGTTGCTTCCAGAATCTTTTGGTCCCACTGCTTCCTTTTATTTGGGTTCCCTTTCCAGTTCTGCGGGTTACCCTGGGATTTCTGGTATGATTCTTGCTTCTGTTGCATAATGGTGGCCTTTATATTGTTTAGGTAGTGCTCAATGATTAAAGAACTACTTATCAGTTCTTCTGAGGTCTGCGACCGACTAACACCGCTGGCCACATCTAAAGCTATCTCAGGCCTTAACATCTTGAGCATTAGCCTCACTCTTTCTCTTTCAGCGCTAACTAGCTCTGGGCGCAAACGAGCTAGCCGGCTGAACTTCTTCACTGCTTCATCAACGGATAGTTCTCCTTGTCTGAATTCCATGAATTCATCATAATGCTTGTTGGTTACTCGCATGTGGAAGTACTCTTCGAAGAACTCAGTCTCGAAGTCGGCCCATGTCATCTGGCTGACATTTCTCTTGGCCTTGACTCTCTCCCACCACATTCTAGCATCTCTGGTAAGGCAGAAGGAGGCACACTTTATCTTCTCTACCTCAGGCCAGTCCAGTAGCTCTATAATGCTCTCCAAAGTTTTGAACCATGCCTGAGCATCCCATGGTTCGCTTGTGTCTGAGAAGTTCTCTGGCTTCAGTTTCTACCACTGGATGTGGTATGCTTCTGGCCTTACCCCCCTTGCCGGGACTATAGATGTAACCGATGGAACTTCGGTTACAACTGGTGTCACTATATTCGCCACTGGCGGGGTAATAGGAGCAGTTTGCTAATTAGCCATCAGGGTGGAAATCACTTGCTGCTGTTCTACTAACTGCCTTTGTAACTGAGATACCACCTCTAAATGATTTGGTGGTGGTACTGACTCTATTGCCTCTTGCCCTCTAGGAGCTCGCTCCTTATTTTGGGCCTTCCTGGCACGTCCTCTTGGCATTCTCTTAATCTATATCATAATGAGAACAATGACATTACTTCACTATCATCATACACATATAGCATATGTTGATACCAATAGTCAAAGAAAGACATGTATATAAACTAAACATATGCACTTTCTTACTTGGTAGGCGGCAGGATTGATGCTTGATCGATGTCAGTGTGGTGGAAGGCGGAAACTTGCTCTGATACCAAACCTGTAATGACCCTCTCTTCTTAACCTTAACCTTTGAGGGAGGTCACCATTTCTTCTTCTCTTTTCATTCTTTCTTTTTTTTCTTTTCTTTTATATTACTCCCAGTCGACTGATGATAGGTGCAGTCGACTGGTGTCAGTTGACTCCTAGACCAAATCACTCCCCTAATCTTTCTGTTCGAAAATTGGCCCTGGACCAGTCAACTGGTGGAACTACCAGTCGACTGGTGCAGTCGACTCCACCTGGTTTTCACTCCCCCAATGTTTCTGTTCCCTCGAATTCATTGAGGGCAGTCAACTGACACTAAGTGTAGTCGAGTGGTAATTGTAACGCCCCAAAATTCCCATTTTTAGTTCTTAAAGTCCTTAGAATGATTTAAAAATGGTTTAGAAATATTCTAGATATTTTTAGGAATTTTTAGAGTATTTTTATGGAATTTTCCGAGTCCGTTTGGTATTTTTGGAAAAAGAAAAAGAAAAAGGAAAAAACAAAAATTGCCAAAAATGGAAAAACAGATTTAGTGCAGCCGGTGGATTGAACCCGCGACCACCACCGAACAGCACAAGCGCCCAACCGGCTGGGCTAAGGGTTTCAAGCACAGAAAAGGAAAGAATGATAGATATTTAAGCTGTAGTTGGGTTGATCCGAACCTTGAGTATAAATAGCTAATTAAAGAGAGAAGTTTTATTTTCTCTCAAACCCTCTCCCTCTCCCAATTGCGCCGACCCCTCCTCTCCCTCTCCTCTCTTGGGCGACACCAACACCAAGCCAAGAGGGCCGACCGGGACCCTTTCTCCAAGAGATAATCCTATATTCGGGATCCCCGCGACGAGAGGAACGCGTAGACGTGAAGAATTCTTCGAGATCTCGAGTTTCTCTCGAGTTCTAGACCTCAATCTTGGTTGTAAGTCCAAGATATCAATGTAAGTACTGCTCACCTGCAGTAAGAGGCGGTTTTACCGCGAGAATTTCCTTTAAAAGTTTTTAAAAGAGAATTTTTCCTTTTTGCTTTAGTTTTTGCATGTGATCTTAGTTCTTATATGCTTGTATATGTTTGATAAACACCCTATATGAGATTAGGGACCAAGAAAAGCTATGAGAAAAGAAAAGAAGATAAAGATAAGAAAGAGAAGGCCAAGGCCTTAAGAAAATCCCCAAAAGTCAAGACTTAGGGATTTTTAGCACGCAAGGTGCTCCAGAAAATGCCAAGACATTTACAGATAAGAAAGAAAAGAAAGAAAAGCTATTTTATTTTATAAGGCCAGTACCCGGCGTCCAAGGGCGTCGTTAAAGAAATCCAGGTGTCCAATTCCAAGGTCTTGGCCCTGGTAGACCAAGGTCTGCTCTATTAGGATTGGTGGCTCGCTACCCCAACCTTTTAGGGAACGCGCATGAGATGGTACTTACGTCTTCAGTGGATCCAAGTGATTAGTATTTTCAAGTATATGCTTTAGCAAAGTTTTCGAAAATTCTGAAGAAAGTTTTCAAAAGTTAAAGAATAGCTAAAGTTTCAAGTTGAGCCAAGAAAAGTAAATTGAGATTATTTATTGCTTGAGTATGCATGTTTTGAGTTATACATGTTCTTAGATTTCTTTCAAGCATATTAGTATCTCATATGATTTCCATATTGTTCTAGAAGCATGTTTGCACATATTTGAGTTTTTGTGAGCTAGATAGTACTTACTAAGCTTTTTGCTTATAGATGCATTTCCTCTTATTGCAGATAAAGGTAAAGGCAAGCAATTCTGAAGGAGGACGACGAGGCGGTGCTGAGTAGAGTGTGTGTGGTGGCTGATTATGGAGAGATCTTCGAGACAAGACAATTTAACTATTCAAACTACAATGCTATAGTTTATTCAGATTTTAAGTTCTTGTTTTATGGAGATTATAGAGTATTTGAGTTTTGGATAGTTTTATATGCTAAATTTCTTAGAGTAAAGATTCCATGTCATTTCATTTAGCATATATAATCCCATGATTGCATTAGATGAGTAAAAGTGTGAGTAGTTAGAAATATTGATACTTTGTTAGAGAAAAAGGTGTTTGTGCCAAGATAGCATCAATTTTCCTTTGAATCAAGTTTTATTACTTGAGCATGTTTAGAAAAGTTGCTTTCTCATTCCATAATGTCTTAGTGATGTTATAGAACTTTGTATGATGAGTTTAAATGGTTAGAAGTTAAGATTGATACAACTTCATTGTTAAAATTTAGATAAACTTGTTTGGTTTGTTTTCTTCCATAAAAGTCCTAAATTCAAGTTTATGGATTCGTTTGATTGGCTTAATTGTTTAGAAAACTGATATAGAGTATAGAAATGATGTTGTAGTTTGTTATGGCTCGAAATTGAAGGAATGGTGGACTTGGGAAGCAAGGGGCCGAAACCTGTAAAAACAGGTTACAGCCGTATCAGTCGACTGATGACGTCATCAGTCGACTGGTACGGGCTGTTTTGGTTGGTAAGGCTGTTTTTCAAAGACTTTTGGGGATTTTTAGCACGCAAGGTGCTCCAGAAAATGCCAAGGCATTTACAGATAAGAAAGAAAAGAAAGAAAAGCTATTTTATTTTATAAGGCCAGTACCCGGCGTCCAAGGGCGTCGTTAAAGAAATCCAGGTGTCCAATTCCAAGGTCTTGGCCCTGGTAGACCAAGGTCTGCTCTATTAGGATTGGTGGCTCGCTACCCCAACCTTTTAGGGAACGCGCATGAGATGGTACTTACGTCTTCAGTGGATCCAAGTGATTAGTATTTTCAAGTATATGCTTTAGCAAAGTTTTCGAAAATTCTGAAGAAAGTTTTCAAAAGTTAAAGAATAGCTAAAGTTTCAAGTTGAGCCAAGAAAAGTAAATTGAGATTATTTATTGCTTGAGTATGCATGTTTTGAGTTATACATGTTCTTAGATTTCTTTCAAGCATATTAGTATCTCATATGATTTCCATATTGTTCTAGAAGCATGTTTGCACATATTTGAGTTTTTGTGAGCTAGATAGTACTTACTAAGCTTTTTGCTTATAGATGCATTTCCTCTTATTGCAGATAAAGGTAAAGGCAAGCAATTCTGAAGGAGGACGACGAGGCGGTGCTGAGTAGAGTGTGTGTGGTGGCTGATTATGGAGAGATCTTCGAGACAAGACAATTTAACTATTCAAACTACAATGCTATAGTTTATTCAGATTTTAAGTTCTTGTTTTATGGAGATTATAGAGTATTTGAGTTTTGGATAGTTTTATATGCTAAATTTCTTAGAGTAAAGATTCCATGTCATTTCATTTAGCATATATAATCCCATGATTGCATTAGATGAGTAAAAGTGTGAGTAGTTAGAAATATTGATACTTTGTTAGAGAAAAAGGTGTTTGTGCCAAGATAGCATCAATTTTCCTTTGAATCAAGTTTTATTACTTAAGCATGTTTAGAAAAGTTGCTTTCTCATTCCATAATGTCTTAGTGATGTTATAGAACTTTGTATGATGAGTTTAAATGGTTAGAAGTTAAGATTGATACAACTTCATTGTTAAAATTTAGATAAACTTGTTTGGTTTGTTTTCTTCCATAAAAGTCCTAAATTCAAGTTTATGGATTCGTTTGATTGGCTTAATTGTTTAGAAAACTGATATAGAGTATAGAAATGATGTTGTAGTTTGTTATGGCTCGAAATTGAAGGAATGGTGGACTTGGGAAGCAAGGGGCCGAAACCTGTAAAAACAGGTTACAGCCGTATCAGTCGACTGATGACGTCATCAGTCGACTGGTACGGGCTGTTTTGGTTGGTAAGGCTGTTTTTCAATAAAATTCAACTACGAGATTGAGAAGGAAGTATGACATGGTATTATTATACATGATTGCTTAAGTTAGAATATAATGGTTGGCAGAATTTAAAAGAAAAAAAAAAGATTTCCGCAATTTTCTTTAGTCATGTATAAGAGGTTGAGAAGTAGAGTAAAGTAACGATCCGTCTGAAGACAGTAAGAGGTCGGGTCGCTACAGTAATTCTGGAAACTTATTTCCAGAACTGAGGAACATGTCAAGGACTCATAAAATACACTTCTACTTCATAGATATAGTCAAACTCTCAATCATAGACACTTATACTAGTTCATAACCCAACTAAAGCAGTTCAACTTAAGACCTTTGTGGAAATAAATAATTCATCATGCAACTACAGCAATTATCAAGTTGCTATTGTTTAGAGCTTAGAACACTAAGCAAAACTCATCCCAAGTTCTCACTCCACGGTTCCGTCACCACTAACACCAATCATTCTTTTGTTAGCCTCCTTGACTTACATTCTCTTTTTACCTTTATTTGCAGTAAAAGGAATGCAAAACTGTAAGCGAACTTGCTTAGTAAATAGACTATGTTCTCACAAAACATGCAATCAAGATAAAACATGCTCTTGGTCAACAGAATGCTTGCTTAAAAAATATATGTAACTAGAAATGTCATACTTAACATGAATATGCACATTAATACACTTGTAACAAATGCTTGCATTTGAAAACCTTGCTTGAAATGAAAAATGCTTAACATGCTTGAAAACAAATGTTTGTATTTGAAAACTTGTATACTCTTATCCTTTAAAATAGATAAACATCCTACTTTTGGGCCGAGCATAGTACCAATGTACGCATCCCTAATAGGTTTCGGGGTAGCTACCCACAGAACCCTATTAGAGCATCTTACTTACTAGGCTCGCCTAGATCTCTTTTGGGCCTCGGCCTGGTATATGCCTCTTAAAAAAAAGTAACATACTTAAAACTTGTAATGCTTGTACTTATAACGCTTACACTTTGTATATTCTTTGCACTTAAAAAGTAATGTTCCCAAAACTTATTTTGGGACACCTCAAGACCTTGGTCTTGTACTCATCAATGCACCTTGCGTGCCTTAGTCCCAGAACTCGTTCTAGGACTTAGTAAGACTTCGGTCGTACTCTGTACTTTCATCGAGCACCTTGTGTGCCCGAATCCCAAAACTTGTTTTGGGGCAAATCAAGACCTTGGTCTTGCTATACTCAGATCACACACACAAAAGGATTAGAATCAAGTTCTAGGACAACTAAAATCGTATGAGAACATCTTTTACTGCAGATGAGTGATCTACTTACACGTATGCTTGTTAAACTCACTATTCCGGCGTAGGATCTAGCGTGATACTCTTCGTCCACTTCCTTCACGCAATTCACCAACTCTTTGGCACTAGGAGAGAAATGCTAGTTTCTCTTACTCAAGAGGAAGAAGAAGAAAATGAGGAGATGACTAATTTCCTCTTCTTTCTCTTCCCTTATATAATAAGTGGAAGTTGAAGCAACTTCCATGAATAGGTGCTTAGATGCACTTATCTTAAATGGTTTCCATATCCCAATGTGATGCTTTATCACCACCTAATAGAAACTTAAACCAATACTAAATTAATGGTCCATGGTTTGAGCCTCGGCTCCAACCCCTTTTTACTCCACAAAAGAAATTTTTATATTTCTTTTTATTTTGGAAAATTCTGGAAAATTTTCGGACGTTACAGTTATTATATCGGGATTAAAAGTATGTACTCCATAATAACTGAGGTCTGATTCAATTATAAAGTCAGTACAAATTAAATCACCTCTATGTCGGTCCTGCTCAATACACACAAAGTGTACTAGTGAAATTCTATGGTCAAGATAAACCAACACCAAATTATACTACAAACATCCCGATAGTTTGTCCAAATTCATCTCGGTTGTGAGCCTCTACTTATACTTTACAAGGGACTGATAACATGATCTTCTGTATGACACCACACACCATGTTATCTACAGTATAAAGTATTAGACAATATGCACATATTATATAAACATGCAATCAGTGATCTTGTGATACTTTTTTAAAATGTAGATGTCCACACAAAAAGCTAGACTTTTAGTATACATCCTAACAATCTCCCACTTATACTAAAAGACTATGTTGTCCTCATAATGCCATATATCTGACTCTCATATCCTCCACATGTCTATCAAATGCTCTCGCTTGGAAGGCCTTAGTGATCTACTAGGTTATCCTCTGATGCAATCTTGGCGACAACAACTCCTCCTTGCTTGGGTGGTACTTGCGCTCTATGTGTTTTCTCCCCTTATGAGCTCGTGGGTCTTTCGAGTTTGCAACTGCACCAATGTTATCACAGTAGGTTGTGATAGCTCTGAGCATACCAGGAATCACATCCAAGTCCATCATGAAGTTCTTGAGCTATACAACTTCCTTGGCCGCCTCAGAGGCTGCCACATACTCAGCTTCCATGGTGGAGTCCGCCACGCATTCCTGCTTGACACTCCTCCATACTATTGTTAGGATGTATACTAAAAGTCTTGCCTTTTCTGTATGGACATCCACATTTTGAAAGAGAATCACGACAACACTGATACATGTTTATATTAGTATTTGCATAACCGTCTGATATTTTGTATTGTAAATAACATGGTGTGTGTTGACACACAGAAGATCATGTTATCAGTCCCTTACAGAGTATAAGTAGAGGCTCACAACCGAGATGGAGTTGGACAAACCATCGGGATAGTTGTAGTGTAATTAGGTGTGGTTTATCTTGACCAAAGAATTACACTAGTGCACTTTGTGTGCGTTGAGCAGAACCGACATAGAGGTGATCCAATTTGTACTGACTTAATAATTGGATCGGACCTCGGATTATTATGGAGTACAATATCTAAATCCTGATATAATAACGGACACATGTATTTAGTATTTTATTTTTTTGATTTACCAATGGACGAGATTTATTCTATTAAATCGATAGGCCCGGTAAGTTGGGAAATAATATTATTTCGATGGTGTGCCATTGATTATTGACGGAATCGGTGTCCTGGTGAGTCGGGATGATGATGCCCCCTTGATGAGCTCATAAGGTTCATCATGTTAACCCCTGCAGGTGGATTTGATCCAACATGATGATAAGGATGAGTAGTACTAGTCAAGGAGTTAGAAGTTGATTAATTAAAATTATCAATAATTTAAATTAATCGACGGGCATTCGATATCTTAAACATAGGGAGATGGATGTACTCATAATAGGTGGAGCCCATATGAAAATATGGGGGTTGGTGAGGAAGTTCAATGTAGATCCTTTAGTGGAATGGATATTCATTAATGGAACGGATTTGGATCCATTAGCGGGCTAAGACCCAACTTCTCCTCATGGTCCCTATCATAGCCCTATATATACCCCATGGAATCATGAAACCAAGGCTAATTCAACACACAATAATTCCTAGGCTTCTCCCTCTCTCTCTATTCTTCTCTCTCCTAGGGTGGAAGTGGTCGGCAGCTTAGATCAAGAGGAGAGGCTCTAATTCCTCTCTTCTCTCCTTTTCTTCTACACCTAAGGCACGGCAGCAGGAAGAAGAAGGGTCTCCTCTTCGTCTTCTTGGCCGGAGCGGGATTGGGTGGGTGAAGAAGTGGTCGGTGGCGGCACATCCAACCTCTAGGGTTTCGACGCCGCTTACCTTCAAGGGAAGGTTTCTGGCGGGATTTGAGGAGAAGAAAGCCCTCTTCTATCCTCTCCTTGGTTTGCAGTAGCTAGTGGAAGGAGACGAGAGGGTGTCGGCAGCCGAAAAACAAGGAACTCTCCTTCCTTGTTGGCACCGACAGAAGCAAGAAAGGAGAGAGGGCTCGCCAGGCAGGTTTTGGTGGCGAGGAAGAGAAATTTTTCTCTTCTTCTTCCTCTTCTCCATCCTCCTTTCTTCATCCTCTAAGCTGGCATGAAGACGGTGGACCTTCTTTGGTGTTTGGGCGGCGGTGCTTAGGTGAAAAAGAGGAGGTGCGCCGGTTACCCTAGTAGCTAGGGTTTGGCGCGCGCTAAAGAGGAAGTGTTGGAGGCCCTTGGTGATTCCTGTTCTTGGTAGAGCGTCACCCACACAACATCCAAGAGGGGAGGGTCATACGGTAGAAGATCGTAAGGTAAAGAGAGGTATATTTCTCTCTTGGCTCCCTTGATTAGTTCTATCATTTTATGTGAAGTATTAGTTAATTATCATGTTTAATTAATTGGTTAATTATTGATCGATAATTAATTATTGCACCCCGATAATAAACAAAAAACCGATGATCCACTCATTATCTTTTCCGCGGTCAATTGGTTAGGCGAGTTACAAGGCTCGAACTTTGTGTTTGGCTAAGTTATAATTTGAATCAATTGATACGATGACGAGATGGTCGTTTGGGAGACGGGTCTCCATTCGGATTAATTTTTTAATCTGTACACATGGAGAGGTCTCTCAAGGACGACCAGGTATTCGTTTAGGAAACCCGCTGAGCTATTCCTTCAATTGGTATCAAAGCTCAGGTTTCCGGTTTTGTGTGTTTAGGATTCGGTTAATTTTTTTTACACAGTATCATATATGTTATTTTTGCTGGATGATATGTGGATGTGCGTAGGACTCTTTATTGCAGGCACTAGATTCCAACTTATCATGGCCAACTTATCATGGCTTGAATAATTGTTGTATGTAATTGATTTGTATTATTGTAATTAATTGAATCCTCGGGGTTGACGAGGCTAGATAGGTATTTAATTTTTGTAATTAAATACGGCACGTGTTTAGCTGAACTTTTTATTTACTTTCGATCTAGATTTTATGCACACTCCTTCGTGGAGTATAGGATCGATGGATGTAAATAATTAGCTAGTCACCTCGGCTCGGTGATCCCTTTAATGGTGGCTTGCGCATGGTGTAGGGAGGAGCGGACGAGGTGACGACATGACCGGAGGCGCATTGGAAACCAAGGCCATGATAGTTGAAAAAAATCTAGGATTTTTCTTATTTGTTGCTTTGGTTATGTGCTTGTTGTGTGTGTGCATGAAAATTCCTCAAATTAAATAACTAAGTGAGAGAGGGACCCTAAGGGTCCCGTGGCCTCCATTACAATCTGATAAGTGATGCGAACAGGTTTCCGCATTGACTATGAGTGCCTTCCTCCCCATCGGATGGGCTTTGTAATGACCCGGAAAATTCTCTTAGTATTTCCTTAAAATATTAAGCATGTCTAGATAATTTTCCGAGGAACCTAGAAAGATTAATGCGAACTTTGGCCTAGAAAATCCATGTTTCCTCATTTAAATTGGGAAAAAAGGTACTAATGGGCCTTATATGGGCTTTTTAGTATCAAAATTTTTGGTGGATTTTAGGTGAAAATTAATATAAATATAAAGGGATTTTAATGGGAAATATTAACATAATTATGGGGGAATTTTTAGAGGATTTTCGAAAATACTAGGAAAATAAAATAAAATAAGTGGGAAAAAAGATTATGCATATACCAAGGATTGAACCTTGGACCTCTTGTACAACCATGTATGCTTTAACCAACTCACCTAGCAAAGGAATGTTATGAGGGAATGAAGTGGATATTGATTAAGGCTTAGGAGAAGATGAAGGGTCATGGAGAGACTCTTCATTTACCTCCTTAATGGGTTATAAAGAGGGGGGTTTGGGAGTTATCTTCTTCTTCCATCAATTGCATTTGCTCCCCTCCTCCCTCCTCATTCTAGCAGAAACCTCAAGGAGAGGTTCTCCCTTGGAAAAATTTCCACCAAGGCTTCATCTCCAAGATCTAAGATTTTCACAAGAGTACAAGGGCTAAGGGTGGTCAAGAGGCAACAAGATTTCCATCCTTCTCTCAAATCTAAGGTTTATAATCAAGATCAACCACAGTTGATATGAAGGACTTTGGATAAGTGTGACACATCCTAGGGATCGAAGTTCTAAGGGATTGCCAGAAAAGGATGTTGTGCTTATCCCAAGCTTCATAGAAGACACTGTCCTAGCTCATTCTAGCTCCAAGAAAGGTTTTGTAATTTCCAGTCATGGAGCTACTCTATCTAAGGAGATGTGTTCTAAAACATCTAAGGAGATAGAGGAGGTGAAGGTGGTTCCTTATGCATCGGCTGTAGGAAGCCTCATGTATGCTAAAAATGAGACCGGATATCTGCTTGGCCGTGGACATGGTTAGCAGATATCAGAGTAACCCAGGTCAAGAAAATTGGGCTACGGTAAAAGCATATATTAGTGCCTGAGAAGGACTAAGGATTATATTCTGATTTACCGGTCAGACCAATTGCTCCCTATGGGTTATGCTAATAAATAATTCCAATCAAATAGGGGCAAATATAAGTATTCCTCAGAGTTTTGTGGTTACTTTAGAAGATGGAACCATAGTTTGGAAGAGTGTAGCACAGCGGCTGCGTGGCGGACTCCACCATGGAAGCTGAGTATGTTGCAGCCTCTATGGCAATGAAAGGAAGTTGTATGGTTCAGGAACCTCAAGATGAACTTCGATATGATTCCTGGTTTGCTCAGAGCTATCACATTTTGTTGTGATAACAATGGTGCAGTTGCAAACTCGAAGGAACCATGAGTTTGTAAGGCGAGTAAACACATAGAGCGCAAGTACCACCCAAAGGAGGAAGAGTTGTTGTTGCCTAGATTACATCAGAGGACAACCTAGGATGATCTTTTCATTGAGGCCTTGATAGCGAGAGCTTTTAGGCATGTGGAGGATTAGGGAGTCAGGTGTTTGGCATTTTGAGGATAAAAAAGTCTTTGAGTATAAGTGGGAGATTGTTAGGATGTATACTAAAAGTCTTGCCTTTTCGTATGGACATCCACATTTTGAAAGAGAATCACGACAACAATTATGCATGTTCTATTAGTATGTGCATAACCGTCTGATACGTTGCCTTGTAGATAACATGGTGTGTGGTGACACACAGAAGATCATGTTATCAGTCTCTTGCAGAGTATAAGTAGAGGCTCACAACCGAGATAGAGTTGGACAAACCATCGAGATGGTTGTAGTGTAATTAGGAGTGGTTTATCTGGACCATAGAATTACACTAGTGCGCTTTGTGTGCATTGAGCAGAACCGACATAGAGGTGATCCAATTTGTACTGACTTAATAATTGAATCGGACCTCGGATTATTATGGAGTACAATCTTTAAATCCCAATATAATAACGGGCACATGTATTTAGTATTTTATTTCTTTGATTTACCAATGGGCGAGATTTATTCTGTTAAATCGATAGTCCCAGTAAATTAGAAAATAATATTATTTACATGGTGTGTCATTGATTATTGACGAAATCCGTGCCCTGGTGAGTCGGGATGATGATGCCCCCTTGATGAGCTCATAAGGTTCATTATGTTAAACCCTACAGGTGGATTTAATCCAACATGATGATAAGGATGAGTGGTACTAGTCAAGGAGTTAGAAGTTGATTAATTAAAATTGTAAGTAATTTAAATTAATCGACGAACATTCGATATCTTAAACATGGGGAGATGGATGCACTCATAATAGGTGGAGCTCATATGAAAATATGAGGGTTGATGAGGAAGTTTAATGGAGATCCTTTATGAATTAGATGTGTTTACTAAAAGACTTGTCTTTTTATATATGATCATCTATATTTTGAAAGAGAACCACAACAATACAAATGTGTATTTATATTAGTATATGCATAAAAGTCCGATACATTGCATTGTAGATAACATGGTATGTGGTGACACACAGATGATCATGTTATCAGTCAGTTGCATAGTATAAGTAGAGGCTCACAACCGAGATGGAGTTGGACAAACCATCGGGATGGTTGTAGAGTAATTAGGTGTGGTTTGTCTTGACCATAAAATTACACTAGTGTGCTTTGTGTGCATTGAGCTGGACCAAAACTAGAGGTCATCCAATTTGTACTGACTTAATAATTGGATTGGACTTCGGATTATTATGGAGTACAATCCCTAAATTCTGATATAATAACGGGCATGTATAGTTAATATTTATTTCTTTGATTTACCAATGGGCGAGATTTATTCTTCTAAATCGATAGGCCCGGTAAGTTGGGAAATAATATTAATTATATAGTATGTCGTTGATTATTGACGGAATTCGTGTCCTGGTGAGTCGGGATGATGATGCCCCCTTGATGAGCTCATAAGGTTCATTATGTTAAACCCTGCAGGTGAATTTGATCCAACATGATGATAAGGTTGAGTGGTACTAGTCAAGGAGTTAGAAGTTGATTAATTAAAATTGTTAGTAATTTAAATTATTCGACGAGCATTCGATATCTTAAACACGGGAGGATGGATGTACTCATTATAGGTGGAGCCCATATAAAAATATAGGGGTTGGTGAGGAAGTTCAATGGAGATCCTTTAGTGGAATGAATCTTCATTAATGGATTGGTTTTAGATCCATTATTGGGCCAAGACCCAACTCCTCCTCTTGGTTCCTACCTTAGCCCTATATACCCCATGGGATCAAGAAACCAAGGCTTAATCCAATTGATCAACAACCAAGGCTTCTCTCCTCTACTCTCTCCCATCTCTCTCCTAGGGCAACTGGCTGGCGCAAGCTAAGAGGAGATCCTTCTCCTCATTTCTTCCTCCCTTCTTCACCACCACTTGGCCGAAACTCACATAGACAAGGAGGAGACTTCCTCTTCCTTTTGTGGTGCTCAGCTGCAAGGGAGTTGTGGCCGGCAGTGAGAAGAAGGCGGCGCAAGGGTGGTGGTCGGGGCCGCAAGCACAAGAGGAGAGGAGGAGTTTACAACCGATTTTGGGTGAGGAAGGAGACCTTTTCTCTCCTTCTTCTTCTTCTTCAAGCTCCTCCCTAGGTCTTCCTTGTGGCCGGCGAGGGTTCGGTGGCTCTCGGTGGCCGGCGGCACAAGGAAAGGGGAAGAGGTAGCAGGCGGTTCCAACCCCTAGAAGTAGGGTTTTGCTAGGTGAGAAGAAGAGGTCTTTTGGAGCGCCTTGGTGATTTCGGTTCTTGGTAGCTCGTCGCCCACACGATGTCTAAGAGGGAAGGGACATAAGGTAGAAGGCTACGAGGTAAAGGAAGGTCTAATTTTCTTCCTTGGCTCCTTTATTTTAGTCTTGTTATTTCATGTGTGTTAATTGATTATTATTGTTTTGATTATTTGTTAATCATAGATAATAATTAATTAATTGGACCTTGATAATAACTACAAAAACCGGCGATCCACTCGTTCTCTTTTTCACGGTCGAACGGTTTGGCAAATTACAAGGCTCGATCTTTGAGATTGGCCAAGTTGTAATTTGAATCGTTCGATACGATGACGAGATGGTCGTTGGGAGACGGGTATCCATTCAGATTAATTTTTAATCTGTAGATATGGAGAGGTCTCTCAAGGATGACCAAGTATTCGCTTAGGAAACCCGCAAAGTCATACCCATCACTTTAGTGGAATGGATCTTCATTAATGGATCGGTTTTGGATCCATTAGCGGGTCAAGACCCAACTCCTCCTCATGGTCCCTATCATAGCCCTATATATACCCCATGGAATCATGAAACCAAGGCTAATTCAACACACAATAATTCCTAGGCTTCTCAATCTCTCTCTCTATTCTTCGCTCTCCTAGGGTGGAAGTGGCCGGCAGCTTGGATCAAGAGGAGAGGCTCCAATTCTTCTCTTCTCTCCTTTTCTTCTACACCTGAGGCACGACAGCAGGAAGAAGAAGGGTCTCCTCTTCGTCTTCTTGGCCGGAGCAGGATTGGGTGGGTGAAGAAGTGGCCGGCGGCGGCACATCCAACCTCTAGGGTTCCGGCACCGCTTACATTGATGGGAAGGTTTCCGGCGGGATTTGAGGAGAAGAAAGCCCTCTTGGCTTCCTTGATTAGTTCTATCATTTTATGTGAAGTATTAGTTAATTATCATGTTTAATTAATTGGTTAATTAATGTTTGATAATTAATTATTGCACCCCAATAATAAACACAAAAATAGATAATCTGCTCGTCATCTTTTCCGCGATCAATTGGTTAGGCGAGTTACAAGGCTCGAACTTTGTGTTTTGCTAAGTTGTAATTCGAATCAATTGATACGATGGCGAGATGGTCGTTTGGGAGACAAGTCTCCATTCGGATTAATTTTTTAATCCGTAGACATGGAGAGGTCTCTCAAGGACGATCAGGTATTCGCTTAGGAAATCCACCGAGCTATTCCTTCAACTATGGCTCCACCTCCTAAAGTAAACACATACCCCGAGGTAGACTTACTTTTGTCCCTATCTGATTGGAAGTCTAAATCCGTATAACCCACAAGGAGTAATTGGTCTGCCTGGTAAACCAGCATATAATCCCTAGTCCTTCTTAGGTACTTCAGTATATGCTTTACCGCTGTCCTATGTCCCTGACCTGGGTTACTCTGATATCTACTAACCATGCCAACGATAAAACAAATATCCGGTCTCGTACACAGCATAGCATACATGAGGCTTCCTATAGCCGAAGCATAAGGAACCGCCTTCATCTCCTCTATCTCCTTTGATGTTTTAGGACATATATCCTTAGATAGAGGAACTCCATGCCTGAAAGGTAGAAAACCTTTCTTGGAGTTTTCCATGCTAAAACGAGCTAGGACAGTGTCTATGTATGAAGCTTGAGATAAGCACAACATCCTTTTCTGGCGATCTCTTATAACCTTGATCCCAAGGAGGTGTCCCGCTTCTCCCAAGCCCTTCATATCAAACTGTTTGGACAATCATACCCTTACGTCTAATAATACTTTGACATTATTGCCAATGAGCAAAATATCATCTACGTATAGTACAAGAAATACCACTACGTTTCCGTCACATCTCTTATATACACAAAACTTATCTGGACTTTAACCAAATCCATATGACTTGATCACCTTATCAAAGTAGATGTTCCTCATCCTAGGTCCAGGGATCAGGTTCATGTTCACCAGAGACCAAGTCCGACGACTCACCTAAGAACATGAATCTTACAGGTTGTCTAACAACCCTCCCACTATGACAAGGTACCACCTGTGTATCTTCTGTGACACGTGGTGTAGTTACTTGTGGTATATCCTCTTGTACTGTTGGTACTAAGTTCGGAACGTCCCCTCTTAATTCCTCAAGAATAATCCTATTCATGGGCTTGTGGTTCATCACATAGTCTTCCTCTATGAATCGGGCATTCGTGCTAACGATCACTCTCTAATCCTTAAGACTATAGAACAAACCACCTTTCGTCCCTCTAGGATAGCCTACGAACAAGCGTACTTCTGTACGAGATTCTAACTTATCAGTATCTCCCTTCAGCACATGTGCTGGACTACCCCAAATCCGAATATGTCTTAGACTGGGCTTTCGCCCAGTCCACAATTCTGTGGGAGTAGAGGGTATTGACTTAGATGGTGCCAAGTTCAGTATGTACGTTGTTGTTTCCAGGGTATATCCCCAGTACGAATATGACAACTCGGAGTATCTCATCATCGATCTAACCATCTCCATAAGAGTCCTATTCCTTCGCTCTGATACACCATTTTGCTGGGGCATACCGGGTGCAGACAATTGGGACTGAATCCCAGCCTCTGACAAGTAAGTCCTAAACTCTCCCAAGAGGTACTCTCTATCACGATCAGATCGTAGTGTCTTGATACTTTTACCTTGATGTTTCTCCACATCAGCCTTGAATTCTTTGAACTTATCAAAGCATTCAGACTTCAGGCGCATCAAATAAATGTACTCATATCTTGAATAATCATCTATGAAGGAGATGAAGTATTAAAAGCCACCTCTAGCCTGGATATACATAGGACCACACAAATTAGAATGAACCAACTCTAACACATCTTTGGCCCTATACCCCTTGGCCTTGAAAGGCCTCTTGGTCATCTTACCTTCCAAGCAAGATTCACAGGTTGGGAAGTGTTCCACCACCAATGAACCCAAGGGCCTATCGGCTATCAACCTTTGAATCCTAATAAGGTTAATATGACCAAGTCTCAGATGCCAAAGATATGTTTGGTTCATCTTCGAAGGTTCTTTTCTCTTATTTTAGTTAGATGATGAGTTATTTACTTCTATTTGCATTGTGCGAGATTTTAGTTCTAAAGTATACAAATTGCCAACCAATTTACCTGAACAAATAATCTCTCTATTCCTTATTATAACAACATGGTCATTAAAAAAATAGAATACTCATCCTTTATTATTTTAGAAACTGAAACAAGGTTCTTTCTAAAAGAAGGTACATAAAGGTAATTTTTTAAAATCAAAACTTTATTTCTATCAAAAGACAAATAAACATCTCCCACTACAATAGCCGCCACCTCCGTAGCATTGCCCATGTAGATGGCAATCTCTCCATCAGCTAGTGGTCAGGTTTCCTGGAAGCCCAGCAAAGAATTACAGACATGATCAGTGGCTCTCATATCTACACACTAGGTACCAGTCGATAACACCGTTCAACATGTTTCAATGACTATAAAAAAAGATATACCTAAATTATTCTTCTGACGATGGGGATAATCCGCCTTCTAATGTCCAGTCTGCTTGCATGTGAAGCACTTGCCTTTCGGCTTCTTCACGCCATCCTGAGGTCCCTATAATCCATCCACTTTCTTTACCCCATCTTGTTTCTTCTTCTTCTTGCCTTTCGATTTAGAAGTAGAAACCTCTTGAGCAACAAAAGCATGTGTACTTTGAGTAGAAACCCCTTTTGTCGCCTGGAGTTCTGTCAGAAGTTCCGCCAATGAATATGTACATTTGTTCATATTGTAGCTTAGGCGAAACTGCTCAAAACTCTTTAGTAGAGATTGGAGAATGATATCGACCTGGGTTTCCCCAACGATCTCTGCTCCAAGGATTTCGATCTCATTTAGCCGAGCTATCATTTTGAGAGCATGTTCCCTCACGGGCATACCCTCAACCATGGTGGTCGTCATCAAGCTCCTAATGGCCTCTTGCCTAGCAACCTGATTATGATGTCCGAAGAGTTCTTTGAGATTGAACGTCATATCATTAGTAGTGGAAGAAGCCTGATGTTGATGACACTGCGCCATCTCGTCTGCTTTTATCCACTGCCTAAAACGTTCCTTCTCCTCTTCATCATAATTCACGCTAGGCTTTTCAGCACAGAACTCGAAAAGCACACAATTGGATTTCTCGGCAGTCAAGACAAAGTCCAGGTTGAGTTCCCAATCATTATAGTTAGGGGCATTAAGTTCGTTTTCTCTTAAAATCAAATCAAGTGGGTCGAAATCCATTTTGAAAAATCCTGAGAATCACAATGATCACATAATTTAGATTTCAAAAAATATTGATTCCTCAAAACAATAAATTTTAAAATCTACCAACACATCAAAACACCGAGAATTTCGCATGCCACGATAGTGTGGACATATACGAATTCTACATTTGTAAGAGGAGGTTTTACACATTTATTTTATTATCTTGTCAACCTAACATTTTGACAAATAAAATTAATAGTTGGTTCCTCTTCAGCCCTACAAATAATAGCAGTGACTCCGATGGGGATGATAATATTATTTGCATTTAAGTGTTTACCATTACACGATACTAAAAAAATTATTTCGGATTATATCTCGTCCGATGGAGAAAATCACACGCTCTTCAATAATTATCTATAATCATGTCTGACCCAGTGATCCGCAGAACAAGCCCATCCGATGGGAGGAAGGCACTCATAGCCAACGCATAAACTTGTTCGCATCACTTGTCAAATTAGTAATGGAGGTCACGGGACCCTTAGGGTCCCTCTCTCACTTAGTTATTTATAATTGAGGAATTTTCATGCAAACATGACAAGCACATAAACTAAAAGCAATAAACAAGAAAAATCCAATTTTTTCAACTATCATGGCTTTAGTCTTCAATGTGCCTCTAGTTGTGTCGCCACCTCGTCTGCTCCTCCCTACACCATGCACAAGCCACCATTGAAGGGATCTCCGAGCCGAGATAAAATGCTATTTATTTACATCCATTGATCGTATACTCCATAAAGGAGTGCATCAAATCTAGATCGAAAGTAAATAAAAAGCGCGGCTAAACATGTGTCATATTTAATTACAAAAATCAAATACAAATTTAGCCCCGTCAACCCTGAGGATTCAAATATTACAACCATACAAAACCAATCACATACACACATTATTTAAGCCATAATAGTTGGAATCTCGTGCCTGCAACCAAAGTGAGCCTACACACATCCTACTATTATCGGGCAAAAATAAAATACATGATAAAGTGCAAAATGTAACCGAATCCAAACACACAAAATCGGAAACCTTGGCTCTAATACCAATTGTTGGATTTGTGCCATAGGGATGCCGAGTCACGCATGGGAAACCTCTCCATGCCTATGGATTAAAATTTTAATCCGAATGGAGATCTATTTCCCAAAACGACCGTCTCATCGTCGTGCTAACCGATTCGAGCGATCGCTTGAACAACCAAGTTGTTCTAGTGATCAATCTCGTCCAACTGATTAGTCGCGGAATAGACAATGAGCGGATCGTCAATTTTTGTGTTTATCATCGGGGTCCATAACAATTAATTATCATAATTAATTAATAAATAATTAATAACCAATGATAATTAATTAATCATATAAAATGATAGAAATCAAAGAGTCATAAGAGAAGGTTATACCTCTCGTTACCTCGCGATCTTCTACTGTATGACCTGTTGGGATCTCCCGACACCAAAAACACATACGCAGCGGAAACAAGATCCCTCGAGCGATCCATGCGAAAGAAAAACTTGTACAAAGTTCATCTATCTAATAGATTTATCTAAATGTATACCTTTGGAGCGTGCCCTTTCGCTTATCCCGCTCGTCCAAGATACGCCGGATCTCTTGCACGCTCAAGTGTCCGTGCCTCTATTCGTATCTACACGGACACAATCTCTCAACTTCGAGAAGAACTACCTTAGTTGTGCTAGCATGTTGAGGCAGTTCACAAGACCACCAAGAACCCAAAAGAGGGTTTCGGCCAAGAGGGAGAAGAGGAAGAAGAGAGGAAGGGAAGAAGGGAAAAACTCACTTGTCATTCAAAATGACTAGACCCTCTTTTATACTCATCTCATGAATATGAAGAGTCTTTTGTCTCTTTGGCTTCCCTTCATTAAAGTCAATAAAGAGCACATCTATTCATGTGACTCTTCACCTTCTCTTCATCCAATGAAGAGAGACTTTTCTCTTTCCTTCATTAAACACTTCAATGAATTTCTCCTGCAATTCCGACCGGGCCTCTCGGGCTCCCGACCAGGTCTTCCGACCAAGTCTCCCGAGCAAGTCCCCAAGCTCCCAACCAAGTCTGCCAAGCAAGTCGCCGAGCTCCCGACCTAGTCTGCCGAGCTCCTAGCCCGAGCTCCCGACCCAGTCTGCCGAGCTCCCAGCCCGAGCTCCCAACCAAGCCTCCCGAGCTCCTAGCCCGAGCTCCCGACCAAGTCTCCCAAGCTCCTAGCCCAAGCTCCCAACCAAGTCCCTGAGCTACTGACCCAAGCTCCTGACCCGAGTCTCCCATGCTCCTGTCCCGAGCTCCCGAACTCCCGAACTCCCGAACTCCCGAAGCATCATGTCCTTAGTGTGTGACCCAATAGGTTCTCGTGACGTTGGCAATCCACCTAAACGCTTAAGACACATAAGCAATGAGCGACATCTAGCAATGCATCATTGCTACCCAAGTAACAAGAAAAGTCGAGATCCGACTAAACCTCCGTGACTATGATAATGTATGACCTCGTCCTTCTATCCTTGATATCTAGATTGACCAATGAGGTATAGACCGTGTCATCCTCGATCAATCTTTGTGTTTCTTGATCCCCGAGTAGACTCACTCAAACAAATGAGCTCAGTATTTCATATTGACTCATTTGAGCATGGGCATGCGTTTTAGTAGTCTTACTCGATCAAGGGGCCCAGAGATATCACTCCCGTCATATGTGAGGGATAGATCCCATCTATATCACTCACATCCCTCCGCATAATTCATTACATACCCAGTGATCACCTTTATAGTCCTCCCTGTTACGAGTGATGTTTGACGATACCAAAGTACATAACTCCTTATGTAGGGAACCGTAGTGACTTCAGATCTAAGGACTATTCATACTAATAGTCATATGAGAAAGTTTATGACACTCATATGACAATCTATGAAACTTTCTCATGGCGGGTCAATTCAGTACATATTCTCTAATGTATACCCATGTGTCAACTTGATATCACATATCCATGACTTGTGAGCTTAAGTCATCAATTGACCTAAATGCTAGTCTCCATGCATTAATATTGTCCTTGAATATTAATGCTTGACTATGAATGATTTAGTGTAGTGTTCTCTACATTATCTCACTATCGATTCAACCAATCGATATAATGTAGATAAGAACCTACTACTCAAGGACATTATTATATTTAGTTATTTGGCACAAGTATAAAGTAAGTATAATAACCAAACATGCCTTTATTAATGATAGAATATGATACAAAAAGTCCTTAGTCAATCATCATATAATTGGCTCTAGGGCTCCTACTAACATGACCCTCCCATTCTTGGATATTGTGTGTGTGACGATCTACCAAGAATCGAAGTCACCAAGGCCACCAACCAATCCCTTCTTCTTCCTTCTTCCTTGTGCCAAGCAAACCCTAAGCTCTAGGGTTTCCACTGGCCACCAAGAAGGAGTTCCTCCTTACACCTTGCGCTGTCCACCAAGTAGACAAAGGAGGAAGAAGAAGAAGAAGATAAAGAAGAGAAACACAACTCTCCTTCCCAATAACCCCAAGACGATACCTATCCTCCTCTCCTCTTCCTTGCCACCGACCAAAGATGAGATGGAAGAGCTCTCTTCCTCAACCACCGGCAGCTCCTCCTTGCACCTAGTTTGCGCACGTCCAGGAAGGAAGTAAGTGTTGGATCGAGAAAAATGATAGAGGGGGATGAATATCGTTAAAACCTTTTTTTTCTTTCGGATTAAGGAAAGAGTAAATGCAGCGGAAACAAAACAATCACAAAAAAGACACAAGTATTTTTTCTTGGTTCGGAGTCACGATCGGCTCCTACTCTAAGGCCCACGGTCCTTGGCCGTTTACTTTGGGCAATTCTATAATCGCGCAAAAGGTTTACAAATTTCAGTACAAGAATATTGCAGTAAATGAAAGGAGCTACACTTTTCGTTACCGACGCCCGATGTGGATCGTACTTCGGAGCAGAGGGTCATCGTCGGCGTTGGAATTTCGGAGTTGGAGTTTGCCGGTGCGGAGCGCTTGAACGAAAAGCTTCAGAGTGTTAGAAAGTTGTTGTGTTGAAGCCTTGGGGTCGAGCACCTTTTTATAGTGCTCCTGGGGGCACCTGATATGTCGGGGCGCCTGACACGTGCCTTCAGCTGCGAGAACTTTCATCCGCAACTTGGTCAGCGCTTATCCCTTTCGATTTGGCTCCTGGTCTGACTGGGGCGCTCAGGACCTCCTGGGCGCCTAGCTTGACCTTGTCCAATGGCTTCTAGGCAGATTTGCTTCGATGGTTTGTTTGGCTTTGACATTGGGCGCCCGGGACCTCCGGGGCGCCTAGCCCAGTGTGGTTTCGAAGCGTTCTTCCTTCCTTGTTGTTTTGTCTTTGACCTTGGGCGCCCGGGACCTCCCGGGCGCCTAGTCCAGTTGTCTGCTCCCTTCCTTTGGGGCGTTCTGAGTTGCAGCAACACATTCCTTCGGTCCCTGCAACTAAGGTTAGTTCCAAAACATACAGAGCAAGAATATTAGTCAATATTTACAGCCGTAGCTGTCTTGGTTCTGACTTCGGGTCTCCCAAATGGAACACTAGGTCGAACCGACACCTACTGTTCCCTCGACGGGGAACACGTCCTCACCTACTCCTCTCAGGAGAGTTTACGTTTTGCCAACCGGCTCCTCCGGTTGGACTTTTGCCCAATCCCCTTGACTAGGTCTTCTTGCCCAACTTTCGGTCAGGTCATCGGTGCCCAGCCCCTTGCCAGGACTTCTTGCCCAGTCCTTGACCAGGACTTTTTTGCCCGACTTTCGGTCAGGTCTTCTTGCCCAGTCCTTGACCAAGACTTCTTTGCCCAGCCCTTTGCCAGGACTTCTTGCCTAGTGTACCTAGGGCTTCTTCCTACACACTCAGTGAACATGTTAGACAACAATAGCATCTTAACTTCTGAATCCTTTGCCATTATCAAAACCCAAGTTTGACTTAGGTGCTGCCTGCACCAACAGTAAGAAAGAAGATGGAGAGGAAAAGAAGAAGAAGAAGAAGATAAAGCTTCTTCTTCTGTGCACCTTCTTCTCCTCTTGTGACCGGCACCGCAAACCTCACCTTTGAGGTCACCGCCGGCGACTCTCTTCCGTTCCTCTCTTGAACCGAACACCACCAAGTGGTGCTCCCTAGGTTGAAGCTCCACGCCTAAGGGATTAGAAGAGGAGATGATGAGAAGAGAAGAGAGGAACTCCTGTTCCTTTTCCCTTGCACCAGGCGCAACCTCTACCCTAGGAGAGAGAGTAAGAGAGGGAGAGAATAGAGAGAGAGGCTTTAGGGTTTTCTTGGTCTTGGATGGATTGGATGCCTTGGTTTCATGACACCATGGGTATTTATAGGGCTACAATAGGAACCATGAGGAGTTGGGTCTTGGCCACCTAATGGATCAAGGCCCGATCCATTATGAAGATCCATTTCACTAAAAGATCCTCATTGAACTACCTCACCAACCCCCATATTTAAATATGGGCTCCATCTATTATGAGTACAAGTATCTCCCCGTGTTTAAGATATTGAATGTCTGTTGATTAATTTAAATTACTGACAATTTTAATTAATCAACATCTAACTCCTTGACTAGAACCACTTATCCTTATCATCATGTCGGACCAAGTCCACCTGCAGGAATTAACATGATAATCTTTATGAGCTCATCAAAGGGGCTTCATCAACCTGACTCACCAGGACACAATTTTCGTCTATAATAAAGGGCACACCATGTAAATAATATTATTTCCCAACTTACCGGGTCTATCGATTTAACAGAATAAATTTCGCCTATTGGTAAATCAAAGAAATAAATATTAAGTATATGTGCCCGTTATTATATCGGGATTAAAAGCATGCACTCTATAATAACTGAGGTCTGATTCAATTATAAAGTCAGTACAAATTGAATCACCTCTATGTCGATCCTGCTCAATTCACACAAAGTGCACTAGTGTAATCTTATGGTCAAGATAAACCAACACTAAATTACACTACAACCATTCCGATGGTTTGTTCAAATTCATCTCGGTTGTGAGCCTCTACTTATACTTTACAAGGGACTGATAACATGATCTTCTATGCGACACCACACACCATGTTATCTACAGTGTAAAGTATTAGACAATATGCACATACTAATATAAACATACAATCAGTGATCTTGTGATTCTCTTTTAAAATGTAGATGTCCATACAAAAAGCTAGGCTTTTAGTATATATCTTAACAACAAGTACCACTTCGTAACACCCTTCACATTAGAATCTCCTCTATTTTAGCATGTTGTTTTCATTGAGATAATGAAAAGTTTATGCTTGGGGGTGCATGTATGCATTGAGTTGTAAGCTAGTTTTAGTTGTGTTTTCCTTTGATAATAAAATTTTCATATTTGTATCATTCATCACATTATGTTGTCTTGATCTTAAGTGAAATGCTAGCACGTTTATTCTTTAATCATGTTGTTAAAGTTTAGTGCTAGTATGTTTGGTGGTTGATTTTTCTTTATATTTAATAGCATGAAGTGAGCATAGTTTTATTGAAATATTTGGATTATGTCCTAGTTTTAAGATCTCCCTTCACTTTGCCTAGTTAGGATAATAGATAACTCAATAAATAGTCATGATTCATACAGCTAGTTAGTACTTGTATTCTCATGGTGATCTCTTAGACTACATCCTAGTTATTAGATGATGCTAGGGTCATATCAACTCGCTTGGAAAAATCAATATACCTGCATTTGCATTTTGTATATATTCATATGTGTTAGTGCTACACTTTCAAAGAACCAAGAAAAACACATTTGAATAAGAGATATAAAAAAATAGTATTGTGAGTTAGAACTAGCAACTTACTCCTTTGAGATTGAGTTGAGTTACTGGGGAAATAAATATTAAGTTTCTCTTGATTCTGAGCCCGCCTTTGAGATCTTGGGTAGCTTAAGAGGGATGAATCGAGCGTATGCCAGGTAAATTCCTATCACTGGGAGCATAGGATCACAGTTAGGTGACGACTTGACTAGGCATAGAGATTGAAACTTGAAAGATTGACCACTCATTGCACAAAGCATGAAGAATTACTTCTTAGGTCACACTCAAATTCTTTTGATATTATGTTTATCAATGAAAATATTTGATTACGTATTTTTTTTTTGAAATTATAGATCTCTGAACCAAGCTTCAATACAAAAAAAAATCATCATATTCTAATATTCAAGTCAAAAGTTATGTTTTTTGAAAGTTTACAATACAATTGTAGCAGATACTATCGAGTAGTTGTTACACATTGTAGCATTATATTTTTTTTAAAATTTATTACACAATTGTAATAGCTACTCAACAATAACTGCTATAACTGTGTAGTAAATTTCTAAAAATTTTAACTTTTGACTCGAATATCAGAATGAGATAATTTTTTTTGAATCGCAGCTTGTTTAGAGATCTATAATTCAAAAAAAAAAGATCACCTTATTGTAATATTCGAGTAAAAAGTTATGATTTTTAAAAGTTTATTATTTTGTAGTAGCTATTATCGATTAGCTGCTATACATTGTAGCAGCTATCGGTCGAGTAGCTGCTACACATTGTAGCAGTTATCGATCGAGTAGTTGCTACATTGTATAGCTGCTACTACTGTGTGGACTTCATGTACGACAACGTATTTTATATATATTTTTTTATTTTGTTAAAACTCTCGGTTATGTCAAACAGTCAAAGATTTTACTTTTAAGGATTAAGGGTTGAATTATAGTATTTAGAAAAAATTTTAAAATTGAAAAAATATTTGAGGTGTGCACAAGATGTCCACGATAAATTTTTTTAGAAGAATACTAATATATATATAGAGAGAGAAAGAGAATTGATATACTAGGGACGTTTTGTTCCATATCCGTTGCGCCCCAACTTAGGAGCCCTCCAATGCATTGGAGGTGCCCTACGTCTGATTTTTTTTTTTAATCTCCCGGTTATGCCAATAAAATTTTCTTTTAGGATTTAGATGTTGGATTATAGAATTAAACACATAAAAATTTTCAAATCAACAAAATATTTAAAGTGTGCACGGCGTGTTCGACGTAAGATATGTTTACGCAGCATACTCCGTACACATTTCAAATATTTTCTCAATTTAATTTTTTTACTTAATATTATAATTTAACCTATAAATTGTAAAGTAAAAAATCTTATTAATATAATCGAGCTTATAAAATAAAATTAAAAAAATTGGTACGCCATACGTCTCACGTCTCACGGCGCGGATCTTCTGGTCCGCAACCCCTGGTCCATCCCTGGACCACTTCTGAGTTATAAAAGCCCGCTCACGTGCGCAGCACCTGAGCTCAGCGAACCCATTCCTCGGCGCCCTCTCACGCGAAATTAATCCAGCGCCGAAATTTCTTCTCTCTCGCGACTCCCTCCGACTCCCTCCGCCGCCGAGCAAACAAGCGCCGAAAGAAGTCAAAACCCTAACCCCCCGACGCGAGAGAGTCCCCGACGCCCCCACCGCCCCCGACGCCTCCCACCGCACGGACGTGCTGCCTCCCCCGACCACATCTCGCGCGCGCCGGCTCCATCCCCCTAACCCCTCTCATCTGACTCTCGCCGACCTCCTCTCGCGCGGCGACGCAACCAGCCGGCGACACAACCAGGCCCACAATCGCCGACGCCCTCTGGCCGGAGCTCTCCATCGTCCCCGACGGCCCAGCCTCCCTTTCCCCCTCTGGCTCTCGCGCGCGTCGCTTCCAGCGTCCCCGACTGGTCGGACTTTCTCCTCGAGTCCAATTCGACGTTCACCGGACTGGGGAAGCCCCTTCTAGGGATTTGAGTCGCCGCCGCTTCCCTGGAAGGTCGTTGCTTCCGCCGCCGCCTTGTTCACGCTCCCAGTCGAAAAGGTAACCTTTTTTTTTATCGTTCCTCTCCAATATTAATGATCTGAATGCTCTGTGCTCGAACATATTGCCCTGCTCCGCTATTGTGATTTTTCTCTTTGAAGGATTGATAACTAAAATCCTTTTTCATTTGTTGTCTAATTAAATTCTATTATGTTATACCTCAACAAGGCCGAGATTTGATTTTCTAAAGGTGCTTACATATATTGAACTCAACTGTGGTGCATCAAAGGTAGGAAGGACTGGAAGATGAATTTATTGGTGTTGATAGAACATTTTAATTAGAAGATGAAGTTTTTTAAAATCTCATTCTCGATCACATTATATCCCCAGCATGGATGCTGAAATCCTATTGTAGATACGTTTTCTCTTATGCTGAAACACAAGCAAACCAACATGATGATACTTGACTAAGAACTTAAAATATTATTTCATCTCAGTACAGGCATAACAATAGTGCTGCATTTCTTTGCATATCATGACATTTTGAAAATCACAGTATTATATTTTACATTAGACCATCTCTTCAATCCACTGACGTCTGTATTTAATTATGCTTCCAGATACTGAAGGAGTTCTTGGTTTGGATAAACCATAATCTTGGTCTATGGGGGGGACATGTTGTGCTGTATGTGCCTAGTATATAGCATTAGCATCTTCTTGATTTTTCTTCAACTTTTTTTTCCCTTTTGGTTTATATTACCAGACTAGCGCAATCCTCAGTGACTAAAATTTGATAATATTCAATGAGTATTTGATCTTCCTAAGTGTATCTTGCCAAATTACAACAAAGTCTGCCATGTGAGGGAAGGTTACTTTTCGGGCAATATATTACTTAGTCTACATTACTGAATTACTATGCCTGCTCCACATAGTGGAACAAAGTTTATAGATCTTAAAGTTTGATTTAAACTTTGATGCTTCTTATATTCCTATAATGCATTGTTATAACATAACATGTTTGTCGTGATCATTTTACAGTTAGGAAGGCCCTATGTCATCTCCAAAATGAATGACTATCCTGACATTCAAGCTGTTGCGATTGCAATTGAGAAATATGGATTTAAGGTTTTATTCAAGCTCTCCAAGCTTTTCCTTTAAGTTATAAACTAGTTGAAGGGACGTTTTATGACTGATGATCTAGAAACAAATAAAAGATAGTACACATGATTTGTAGCCATTTACTCTTCTCTACGATTTTCTTCTTCTCTACCTGATTTGTAGCCATTTACTCTTGCTCTGGTGTATGTCAGAACCACTTTGAAGGAACTAGCTGAGGTTACACATGGATGGAGTGAGGTTTCAATTGCTCGATGGGTATGTTTATCGCGATCGTCACGTGTTAATTCTCGTCCCATTTTTTGTCACGAGTTAATCTGAATTTTGTTGTTTGGTATGGATGCAGGCATGGACGATAGTAGGATTATTGATATCCGGTAAGCAATAGCATCAACTATTCTTTGACTATTCGAATCTTACCTTAGGATATAGCCGGATTTTGTCTCTTCAGCTGTGCTTATGGTTTGTGTGACAAGAGAAGCCAAGGCAGCTCTACAAAGAGCTTTAGCTGAGAACTCAGAGGCAGAGAACATACTCACTACGCCGTCATCGCCGCCTTTGTTACCGTCCTTGCTCGGACCTAAACCAGCCTCTTATGATCAAGATCGACTCTTCAAATGTTGATGGAGAAAATTAAATTAACTTCTCTTCTTCCTTTCATTGTATAAATCCAGTGCCACCAAATTTTTCGGTCATGGATTGTCTTAGCAGATAGTTGCTATAATTCATTGTTTATTATAGTTGTTATATCTTTTGAGCTAAATTTTGCCCCCTTGTTTAAAGCTTAATTTGATGTTAATCTTTGTAATTTTGGATGAAAAATAAATTTAAGGAGAATGAATGAAAAGGACTAAAACACGCATGCATGGTTAATTTTTTTAAATAATTCATTTACCTCCCGAGCTGCTTATCGAATTGAGCTTTATTTGTTCACAAAACAAAACAGTGTAATTTAAAAGGAACAAAATTTGAGTGTCAGCGGATGAAAAGGTTTTATCACTTTATTTATTTATTTATTTAACATCTTTTCGATATGCAAGAGGATTTATAGCATTATCATATTATCATATAGATTGAACCACACAAGGGACTTCTTGTGAAAGAGTACAAGACACAAGATGAATTCGATAGATAAGCAAACAACTAAAGTCATTCTTTTTAATGAGCACACATTAATTTTCATCACTTGCATCTCTAAGATGTTGATAAGTTTGTTACAAAGTAACACAGTTTAAACGAATTTTACATGTTTTCTTTTTTGTTTGTACAATCGCAACAAGATAAGAACTAAAGTGATAAATTTACATTCGCATAGAAGAAAAAAAACAAACCACACTTAGTGGCACTAAGAAGATGATACTCCAGATCTTAAGAACACAAAGTGTCACGCCACTTTCCTATTTATTAAAACACAAGTCATTGGTCCTTTCAAACACGTGAGTTAAACATGGCGAAATCAGACGAACAAGCAACTAATCAATCCAGTATATGTACAGATGCCTGGTCAACCTGCACACAAGTTGCACTATGTTACTTGACAAGATATATTCGAAGTGAATCTTGTAAAACTGATGCTAGTGGTAGTAGATTTTCTAGCTTAACAGAAGACATGCTTATTCGGGGCTAAACAATAAGGCTAATCAAGATTATAATACTATGATAAGCTCTTTTCTTTTTATTGTTAGGACGATTGAGATTCTCTACTATTAATGAAAATCAAGGGAGGGTCTTATTCCTTGTGTGTTTCCCAAAAACATAAGAATATACCTAGCAGTAACAGATCAGAAGTTAGTCAGTCGCTTCCAAAATCCTGATAGCTGACTGCTTCGGAAATGATGTCTAGTTTCTTGATGTCTTCTTCTGAGTAATAAAATGTAAAAAATTTGAAGGTTAAACAAGATAACTAAGGGTGAAAAATTGCAAAATGTGCAACAGAAAAGACAAGACGGTAACCTTTGAATTCCCTTCTTGGGGAGTCTGAGAAGTTATTTGAATCACGTTGAAGATAAGGAGATCCGTCGTAATTTTCCAAAATGTCTTTAAATAAACAAAATATTATGTTAGAAAATAGAACCAATATGGAAATAAAAATTGTATCCTATTGGCAACCCAAATAGATATCCACCACCAAGCTGCAAATGATAAACTGATTAAATGTTGTTCTTTCTTTTCTCAAAACTGGTTGCCAATAGGCTTCATTGACTAGAGAAAAATTGTATAGCCTTATTATAGAAGTTAGAGAGACAGATCTCTCTGATAAGTAACTCTTTTCTCGATGACAGCAGTTATTCATAGATTAATACCCTAGTATTACAAAATGATCATCACTTCCTAAGACCCAACATCATATAGACATTTTTGGGAATCTTTTTTTTCAAAAAGAAATATTATACAACTGAATTTATAGCTGAAGTGTCCATCTCTTGCAAATTATTACAAATTCAATCAAATAACATTCTTCATAAATGTAGAAGGAAGATAATAGCCAAGTATGTGGCTTAAAGAAGAATCTAAATAAATGCCAGGAAGAGGAATTGCAAACATAAACACATCTCAAACATATCACTGTCCTTGTTACGATGTTATCTAATCAATAGTAAGGATTCTATTGTTATGAAATTGTAGCATGAATATTTACCTCTGTGGTTGATGACTGAAGTAACTCGGTTAAAGTGTTCTTAGCATCCCCTGCATTGAGAAGAGCAAACATGGATTCAAGCTCAACAAAGCTGAAATAATTTTTTCAGAACCCCAAACCTACACAGACAAGAGCAATCATAGACAAAACATAACATAAACAAAGACAAAACATAACAACATTTGCACACCAAAACCTCCACCAAAGCTTGCCACCATACATCAGCATTATTCCAAGTTGGCCGTTGGAAAAGAACCACAATGAGATGGTTGATTCACCTATAGCATAACAGTAAACAATTATTAAGTACATACTCAACCATAAACTAAAATAAGAGTTCTAGCCACACTCAACCGTATGAAATATATATACCTGAGAAACTTGTGATGCCAATAATGGTGGAAATTGAGTCCTAGCCACACTCAAACTATCAATAGAGCTAGCAATTGTTGGCACATAATTTATAGACTAAAATAAGAAAATAAAATGCATTCTTAGTTCGTTATAACATGAATTATTGCAGATTAACATAAGTAAAATAAATACTAACTTGATGATTGATCTGGTCATATTGTACGTTGGCCATGCTGGAAATAGTTTCATCTACACCCTGGGTTATACAAAAAAATTAGAATGATTTAAGTTGTTCAAAATTAATAACAACTATTACCAAATAAAGAAATATTTGAAAGCTAAGGAGTAGAAACCATTACCGTCATTGAAGCTTGGTTTGTTTTCCTCGTTGCTTTTCTTTTCCTTGAAAGCCTCTCTAAGCCACCTTTCAACCTCTTACCTGAGGTCGTCTTCTTCTTTGTTTTAATTCCTTTCACTCCACTAGAGTTCCCTTCACCATAATCAAATTCCCAGGATTGCTGGCTCACATTTGATTGTTGGACATTTGATTCATTAACTTGTAACTTATCATCCACCATCTTACACAAGCTTAACATAGCATCTTTAACAAGCATGTAAGTGCTATCCCTTTCAGCTGCCTTGGAAACCAATTGAACATTCAACCCACATAACTCTTTGTAACGCATGTTTTGAAGTAGTTTTGGATCCAAACTAGCATTGTTGTTCATTGAATCATTAACTCCAAAAATCCAACTTTTGCTTTTCTTGTCCACCTTTTCAATACATAATCACTTGGAATCTTCATAATATTTTTCCATGTAAAAATTTTCAAAATATGAGAACACAAAATTCCAGCAAATTCATACTTTCTACAGCTACACACAATTTTGTCAGAGTTCTTATCAAGTGTAACTATATGATGATTTCTCTTTTTGAGAGGAGTAACTTTATATTTTGTAAATGTATCAACATCCTCACAAATTTCAAGACTAGAATCATGTGATGAGCACCACTCTTGTTGAAAACACTTGTATATCTCAGGAGTATAAATTTCACTAGCATGCTTTAAAATCTCAATTGGAAACATTAAATATGGAACAGTTGTATTTGATTTGAAATCTGCTTTTAATTCCTCATATCGACGATCATCAAGGAGTCTTTGGAAGTGATTGAAGAAGTCTAAAAACTTGTGTTTATAAGTGACATACTTTTTCACAATACTATTCATACTCTCACTTCTTTGAGTTGTAGTCATATCTGCACAAAACATTTGTCGTCCATATACTAAAGCCCATTTTTCTTTTATATTGTACATACGTCGCAACCAATCATTGTCTTCAAGTGCATACTTAGTCAACATCATATTCCATGCTGAAATAAAATCTTCCTCTTCATCAAAATCATATACACAAGAGGCAAAATCTTTAGCAAACTCCCTAAACTGAGAAAAAACCCCACTCAAATGTATAGCAGCATTTTGATAAATGTGCCAAATGCACAAACGATGATATGTTTCAGGCCATCTGGAAGCTAACACCTTCGCCATTGCTGCATCTTGATCAGTAAGAATAGTAGTTGGTTTTTTATCACCCATAGCTCTAGTTAATGTATCAAATAACCATTCAAAAGTCAAACTGGTTTCATCATATAATAGAGCTGCACCAAAAATTATGGATTGTTTATGATGATTAACACCTACAAACAATGCAATTGGCCGACCTTCATTGTTCTTCCTGTAAGTTGTGTCAAAGCAAACAACATCTCCAAAAATAGCATAATCAGCTCTCATTTTAGCATCAGACCAAAAAATATTAGTAATCAAATCATCTTCATCAACTTGGATAGCATAAAAAAAATTAGGATCATTGAACTGCATTTTTTGTAGATACTCCAATACACCGCCAGTATCCCCAACTCTTATAGTCATTGTTCTTTTGGATCGCAAATAGTTTTTGTAATCCTCAGGAATAAATCCTAAATTTTCCCTCCCACCTACTTGCCTCGCCATAAGATCATGAGATGCTTTTAGGGGGATTCCCACATCACTTGCCATCTCAATCTGTCTCGCTGCAGAAGAAGATATATTCCTATGACTTCTAAAGAGGTGCGTTTTGTTTAGACTTGAGAGAACATGATTATGCTCTTTAACAAACTGCACCACAGTAAATTTATTTTTTTTCCGATTAGAAATCTTCATTTTAGCCTCACAACCAAACCTTGTTTCATCACGACTTGCTTTGACATTAAGATCTCGTTTGTCTTTTCCTCTTTTACCTTCGGCACAACAATAAAAGACCCTATCAAGTAATTGACCAGATTGATCCTTGTGAATTTTACCTCTCCTTATGCCAAATCCAACCTTTTTAGCATATGTTAAATAAAATTGGTATGCATCTTCTTCAGTTTCAAATTCCAACCCCAATTGGGGTATATCCAAATCTATTTCAATGTTCAAACCTATAAAATTAAACAAACAAAACAAGATGGCTAAATAGGAAAATTCAATACACTGAAACTTAATACATTCAAAATATGATTCTTATTACCTTCATTCATAACATCAAAGCCCCTTTCCCAATTATCTTCATTTCCTTCGAAATTGAAAGTAGATTCACCCTCCATCTCGATGATAATTACTTTGATCATGTAAAAAAATAACCAAAATCTAAAATAGTGATCAAAGAAGAAAATTCAATAAAAACTATAGAATTGAAACAGGTCGTGTAAAAAATTAATCAATACTACCTACAAACAGTGAACAAGGCTAAGGATCAAACAATAAGCCGAAAAAAAGAGAAGATCTTTGCTCATCCCGGGAGTAGAGTGACTGACTTACAAGACTCGTAGGTTCAATGATCCATTATATTAGTATAAAGAGCTACTCAAATAAGTACTAAGTATAAGATATATAGTATCACATACAAGAGCCATTCATAAAATATAAAAGTCATTCACATATACTAGCCATTTAAACAGTGGACGATGAATGTAAAAATGAGGAAGGAATCAACACAAGGTTCTTCTTTGATCAATGCTACAAACAGTGGAAGTGCATGGCAGAAGGTAAACTTCATGAGTGCAGATAAAGTGCATGGCAGAAGGTAAACTTCATGAGAACAAACTCATGCTAGCATATACACAATCTCACATCATCTCCATCACTTCGTCATGGTGTGAGTATACCTATTTCCTTTCTGATGTTGCAGATAGATTCTTACCTTTGTAATTGCTTTTGAATATGCATTATTAGCATCTAAATATTTATAGCTATGAAATTCATTGAAATTCACAACCAATAAAACTCAATTTATCATACAACAAGGACTATCATTCACTTTAGTCCATCAATGCTTGTGAAGACATTAGCAATAGTGCGAGAAGACAAACCTAGATTTGAGTCGACGCTGGAGGCGACGCTTGCGTCGGGGACAAAGCCGCGCGAGAGGGCTTGAGCGCCGGCGTGAGTCGAGGTCGCCGACCAGTCGGGGACGCTGGATGCGACGCGCGCGAGAGCCAGAGGGGGACTCTCAGTCGGGTTAGGCAGCACTTCCGCGCGATGGGAGGCGTCGGGGCAACACGCAGCAAGCAGCAAGGAGCAGCAAGGAACTCTCTCGCGTCGGCGAGAGGCGAGGTCGTCGGGGACGATGGAGCCGCCGCGCGCGAGATGTGGTCGGGGGAGGCAGCACGTCCGCACGGTGGGAGGCGTCGGGGGCGGTGCGGGCGTCGGGGACTCTCTCGCGTTGGGGGTTAGGGTTCGCTGCGGAGGGAGTCGGAGGGAGTCGCGAGAGAGAAGAAATTTCGGCGTTGGATTAATTTCGCGTGAGAGGGCGCCGAGGAATGGGTTCGCTGAGCTCAGGTGCTGTGCACGTGAGCGGGCTTTTATAACTCAGAAGTGGTCCAGGGATGGACCAGGGGTTGCGGACCAGAAGATCCGCGCCGCACGTCTCACGTCTCACGTCTCACGTCTCACGTCCACTCCAAATATTTGTTTTATTTGAATTTTTTATTTAATATTCATCCAATCCCAAACTCTAAAGGAAAAATGCTATAAACATAATCGGAAATGTAAAAAAAAAAAAAGCAAAAAAAAAAAAAAATGGATGTATGACACCTCCAATGCCTCAAGTCGGGGCAGGGATGGATTCATGCAGAACCGCATCTATCAATATATATATTTATTTTAAGTAAGAGATTCAATTCAACTAATAATCTATCATTCCTATTTCAACCCCAATAATATCTTGGGGTTATGGTACAATATAGGGCGGGTTATGATACAACAATAAATTAATTAGTCCCTATCTTATATATATGATTCGATCCTTAATTATGATATATTTTATAAAATTTTTTTTCTAAATGGAAGATGAACCATGAGAGATTAGGCTTCTGTATTACCTATCATGAGCGCCTTGTAATTTATATTGTTAATCGATGAAAAAATTCAATGGGACCGAATCCATCGTCCCAAATTCCAAATTCGTATGGTATCTTATCCAACCGTTTTATTTCGACCCCATTAAATTAGCTGTTTATCCTTTTTGCAAGCATGACTCATTTGCCCAATTTGATTTTATATATGTATATAAAAGCCGGTGTGCTTCCAGGAAGGACTCCTTTTAGCTTTCATGCCATTATTAGAACTCCATCTCTTACCATGTGTTTTGAATGTTCTCATTTTTATCAAATTGGCGATGCTTTTCCAAACTCTATAAATTCCACAACCATTTCCAACTCCTCTTAAATCTGTCTCTCATCGTTCGGCAATTGATCTCCCCTGCAACGATCGATCTCCCTAATGGACTTGAAGTGGCTCAATCTCGACCTCAATATCAGCTCCCTCCACGACCCTCCGTCGAAGCCCGGCCCCGTTGACCGCGAACTCCCCGCCGTGAAGCAAGTGAAGGAGCTGGAGGCGGAGTTGGGCCGAGTCTCCGATGAGAACAAACGCCTGAAGGAGATGCTCGCCTCCATGGCCGCCAACTACAGCGCGCTGCAGGGCCAGATGGCGGAGTTAGCCTCCAAGGCCTCCAACGACGACGGCGGCAGTGGCGACGCTTCCTCATCCGACGCCAAGAGGAAGCGACTCGTTGTCACCGACAGCAGCACCTCCAGCGAGGAGGAAGACTCCTGCCGTAACCGCGTGAAGGAGGACCCCTGCAAGCCCCTACTCTCCAAGTTTTACGTCCGCACTGACCCTTCCGATTCCAGTCTGGTAATTCAAATCCTTTCCCAATGATCAGTCTCACGCTCCGTCTCAATTTCTCCTCGAGTTATAACTCACTCCTCTGTTCTCGAATCTTAATCAGGTGGTCAAAGATGGATATCAATGGAGGAAATATGGTCAGAAAGTGACAAGAGATAACCCTTGTCCCAGGGCTTACTTCAGATGCTCCTTCGCTCCATCCTGCCCTGTCAAGAAGAAGGTGAACCGAGTTTCTCATCCATCAGAAACAGAGTCCCCTTAAAATCCAATCAAAATCTGATTTTTGATCAACTGGATGATGAATTTTCGGATTCTCAGGTGCAGAGGAGCGCAGAGGACACGTCCTTGTTAGTCGCCACCTACGAGGGCGAGCACAACCACAGCAAACCTTCTCAAGCCCAATCCGGCCGCGGTGCGAACAGCTTGGCCCACGAGCGGACTCCTCGTCATCATCCTCCTCCTGCAGCGGCGTCGCCTGCGCCCGAGCAAGATGATGCTGGAGTTTGGCCAGTCGAGGAGGATGCAAAAGTTGGAGTCGCCGCCGGCAGCAGAGCTGCCACGGAGCCTGGTGGATCAAATGGCGGCGTCGCTGACGAATGACGCGGCCTTCAAGGCCGCCGTGGCTGCGGCAGTCTCCGGCAGGATGTTCCAGCCACCTCCTCCCATGTAACAGTGTGCAGATGCTTCATATTCTATTTTAATTATTTCTCTTTTTTTTTTTTAAGAGAGGGTTTTGTGGGGTTCTCTTCATGCAAGACGATCATGGAGAGAGCGAAAATGTGAATAGAAATCTTGGGGCAGTTAAGAAACTAGCTAGATATAGATTTGTCAAAACACAGAAATAAACAACTCTGTTTAGATGCAATTCCAGACTCCTGTTTTTTTTTCGGAACCAGACTCCCTTTTAATTTCATCATGTATGCCTCATGTGATGATTACATATCATTTATCTCTGCAGCAGTCAAATCTATGAATATACGAATTGAATAAAAAAAAATCGAATACTACAATTGCGTAGAATTACATTTTTTTTAATGATTAGAATTTTAAATGTTTTTTTTCATAATCCCAATATATAATTGTTAATAAAATAAAAAATTATTTAAACATGTTCAATAATTATAGTTCTAAACGAATTCTTTATTATCTAATTCACAACGTCTAATTATGACTCTATATATATATATATATATTGAAATAAAAAAATGAATTTTAATTATTATTATTTTTTTAAATTATAAATCTCAAATTTTACCTTCAAAAATTTTTATTCATTTTTTTTATTTTATAAATCTCTTGTAAATCTGATATGGGACTTGGAGATGTCCTAAGAATTTTTGCACAGTTGATTAGTCAAAGACCGTCGGAACCTTCCTCCTTGAATGAATGTGACTAGAATTTGTGACTACATTGGCGGCTGCACCGACAAGGCGTCCGAAAAGTCAAACAATCTATTCCAACGTCAAACACGTGCGGTTAGATTTCTGGTCAAATGGTCAAGTATCAGGTCATTGTCGTACCCATGTTGGAAAATTAGATTCATTGTATTTTAGAATAACATGTGAATCATACACACCCGGAATATGTTAATAATCTCTTATAAATACTATCTCTAGGATATCCACGATCCTTACAAAATATATTCTTGGGTAGAAGACTTTTCGATTTTGGTGACCTGCTTTAGACGGCGGGAGGGAGAAGTATTGACAATTTTTCTTCCACAAACACAATTGGTGTTGAGTGACTCAACTTGGAATTCTTCACTTCTTAGATTGGTAGTCTTTATTTCCATTTTGACTTGGTATGTTTTACTTTTTGCCGGATGGAATTTCCTAAACCACAATAAAGTGACACCGCACCCAACTGTCAAATTGGCCATTATTTTGCTATACACACAGGTAGAGATGATAATGGATTGGCTCGAATCGAATTTTATGTCCTTCGTCTTCGATCGGATATCGAATATCAATCAGCCTACTTATTCTAGAAGTAATTAATGCGGACGGCCAATCATCAGAATCCAATCTACGAGGATGATAACGAAAGGAAAGAAGCTCTCACCCTGCGAGATTAACACGAGCGTTAATGGGAACACGCCGAAAATTTTCCGGCGGAGTTCACTCCGATGCTCAAGTCAGCACTCGAGTATATGGAAGGGAAGAACTAAGGAGAAGTATGAGTAAGATGATCATAACCCCCTTTACCTGGGGGTTGGAGTACCTTATATGCTTGAGGCGGCGGTCACACGTGTCTCCATGTTATTCTCCATGTCCCCTCAATTGTCGGTTACTGGATAACCCTTGTAGCTAGGGGTGTCAATTCGAGTGGGTCGGGTCGGATTCGGGTCGGGTTGGAAAATTATTTTTTTTAAACTCCCAACCCGAACCCGACCCGAACCCGATTTCAACCCGAAACGCCCAAACCCGAACTCGAACCTGACTAACTCGACCAACCCGAACCCGACCCGAATAACTCGAAAAATCGATTCAAAACGTCTTTTTTCGCTATTTTCCTTATAATTCTTCGCTTTTATCTCAATACTCCATCATGATCATACTAATATTGATATTAATATACATAAAAATATCTTAATTTTCAAAATAAAATTTGATTTAACCCTCAAAAATCCACTAAACATTAAATTCGGGTCAACCCGAACCCGACCCAAACCCGAAATTTTTCAACCCAAACCCGATTTTTTTCAGGTCGATTTGGGTTGGGTCGTCGGGTAGTATTGATTTTTGACACCCCTACTTGTAGCGGCCCTTGCAGTAATTAAATCCAGGTCGTTGTGATAATTACGATCTTAATGGCCGCATATTATGGGCCATGATTATTTGATAATTATCGGTGATAATTATCCGCAGATCCGCAAAAAAAAAGGGACGGTTATTTGAGGTTGGGCCATCGAATAAGATGATCCTCGGGCTCCGCTCCCTCGAGGTGATCTTGGAATCCTTTGGCCTGGGAGGTTCCGGGGCGTCTGTCTTCCCAAGGTGATATTATGCGTTTGTCTTCTCAGGGACCTATCTTCCTGAGGCGATCTCGGGTGTCTGTCTTCCCGGGGACTTGTCCTCCCGAGGTGATCTCGGGCATCTGGCTTCCCGGGGACTTGTCCTCCCAAGGTGATCTCAAGAGTAGGCCTGCCCGAAGTGGTCTCGAGAGTCTTCCTTCATGAGGAGGTCTTGGGAGTCTGAGAGAGTCGTTCAAACTCGGTGGATCTTGACACATAGCTTCTTCAGTCCACGTGTCAACCATGGGATGCTCAACCTCATCACAAGTCCCTCCCTTCAAGTCTAATTGAAGGAAGTGTGGCTAACTAATCAGACTAGTGGTGTAACGAAAAAGCTATGCCGTGGTAGGTCCATATATCCATTACTACTTCGTTGGCGGCTCATCAGGTCCGAGGAATTGAAACATTCATCCATGGGACCGAGGTAATCCCTTTGAATTAGTATTCCAAAAAGGCTTCTGCGAACTTCGAGACACAGCAATGATAGTCGTCAATCACCCATTAAAAGTGCATGAGGCCACTTAATGGTGACAAAATCCCTTCGCGAATGTATTTTTGCCACATGCCCTAACTTCACTCTTCGCGATCTCCTGCTGATATGCACGGCAGACTCACATCAAACAGCTACCTAGACAGTGGTGACACCTCGATATAGCTTACTCTCACCATCCACGTGTCTTGCCCCCATTGTACACACGCAGGCGACTTCCTCCCTATAAAAAGGGGAGGCATAGACGTTCGTCTACTTTCCGACATCATCGCTTAACAGACATCGTCATCATCTTCTTCCTCTAAGGACTCTTTCTCACGCGTAAGTCTCCTTCTTCATTCTCATCTTCTTCCTTAGGAACTATGGGTAAGGAG
>JAGFNQ010004109.1:0-13873 GCA_024364735.1 Boesenbergia rotunda | reverse complement strand
GAGTACCCACAGAGGCTAACATTGCAGATCCCTTGACCAAGGCTTTGGCACAGACCAAGCATGATGGTCACACTAGGTCATTGGGTATTAGATACTACAGTGATTGGCACTAGTTCTAGTGGGAGATTGTTAGTGAGAGCCCTAGAGCCAATCATGTGATGGTTGTTGTATGGACTCATTGTATCATATTTCATATATATATAAAGGCATTTGATTATGGTTATTATACTTACTTGTATTGGTGCCAAATAACTAAGTGTAATAACGTCCTTGGTAGTAGGTTCATATCTATATCAATCGATTGGTTGAATCGATAGTGAGATGATATAGAGAACACTACTCTTAATTATTCCTAGTCAAGTATTAACATTCAGGGACAATGTTAATGCATAGAGACTAGCATGTAGGTCAACACGATGACTTGATCTCACAAGTCATGGATATTGAGATATCAAGTTGACACATGAGTATGCATTGGAGAATTGTAATACTGAATGACCCACCATGAGAAAGTATCATGGATCGTTATATGAGTGTCATATACTTTCTCAAGTGACTATTAGTATGACTATTAGTCCTTAGACCTGAAGTCACCATAGTTCCTACATAAGGAGTTATGTACTTTGGTTTCGTCAAACGTCACCCGTAACTGGGTGGACTATAAAGGCGATTACTGGGGTATGTAACAAATTATGCGGAGGGATGTGAGTGATGTAGATGAGAATCTATCCCTCCTATATGACGGGAGAGATATCATAGTCTTGATAGAGTGAGATCACTAAGTGCATGGCCATGCCCAAATAAGGGCAATATGAGATATTGAGCTTATTTGATTATAGTGAGTCTACTTGGAGTTCAAGACACATAGATTGATTGGAGGATGACACGGTCTATGCTTCATAGAAGATCAATCTAGATATCGACGATAGAAGGACATTGTCACATATTATGAAAGTCATAATTAGTAGTCACATTGGTGATGTTGGATCTTAACATTCTTGTAACTTGGGTAGCAATGATGTGTTGCTAGATACCGCTCATTGCTTATGTTTCTAAGAGGTTAGAAGCATTGCCAACGTTACAAGAACCTATAGGGTCACACACAAAGAACAAATAGATGGAGAAAAAATGAAGTCAAGTTTGACTTGGCTAAATATGGAAAGTCCATAAAAGGTAAGTTTGACTTGACCCAAATCCAAATCAAGTTTGACTTGACTTGGTTCCACTTCAAGTTAGACTTGACATGGGAGAAGAAATGGAGTCAAGTTTGACTTGACTAAATATGGAAAGTCCATAAAAGGCAAGTTTGACTTGACCCAAATCCACCTCAAGTTAGACTTGACTTAATGCCACATCATGGTGATGAATTGGCATGGAGCCAACCATTGATGATGCTCCACATCATCAAGAGCATTAAGTGTGGATGCCACCTCATCAAGGAAGATTAATGGTCAAGTTTGACTTGACCAAAAGGCCACCTCACCTTGACTTGACCAAGTGATGACTTGGCTTGGTATTTGACCAATGATGATGCTCCACATCATCTCCAAAGGATGTAACCCCCCATTTGAATTTGAATTCAAATTGAAAGGGGGTTTATGGCCGGCCACTTAATGGCCATTAATGGCCATTATGTGGCCGGCCATAATGAGAGAATAAATCCTAGTTTTGGTTCTATTTTTCTTATGGTGTGTCTTCTCTTCTTCCTCCTCCAAGTGTTGGTGCTCTTCTTCTTCTTCTCCTCTTGGCCGAACCCTTGAAAGGTGCTAGCACATCTAAAGGGTTTCCTCCATCCACTTTGTTTGCGTGGATACTTCTAGAGGGACGACACTTGACGTCCTAGAGATCCGACATCCAAAAGGAGCGAACGGGATTAAGCGGGGCACGCACCAAAGGTAAAATGGTTTATCCCTCTTTAGATCTAGGAGTAGATCGAGTTTTGAGCATGAAATGAATACGTGATTTTGTTTCGGAATTTTTCTTCGCACGAGATCCATGGCTTTGGGTTCTCGGGGTTTTCGCGACGCGAAAAGGCGGTTTTCGCGGTCCGAAAAACCCAACAATGGGATCATGAAACCAAGGCTTAATCCAAGAGTTGACACCCTAGGCCTCTCTCCTCTCTTCTCTCTCTCCTCTCCTCCCTTAGGGTTTCGGCCGGCGCACAAGAGAAGGAAGCTTTTCCTTCTCTTTTCTCCCTTCCTCCTTCATCATCTCTCGGCTGAGGCTAGCATAAATAAGGGAGAGACCTTCTCTTCCTTTTGTAGTGCTCGACGGCGAGAGGGAGGTGGCCGGCGGCCGGTGGGAGTTGGCGTAAGGAGACCTTGCGGCGGCGCCGCAAGTCTAGAGTAGAAGGAGGTCTCGGCCTGCTTTGGGTGATAAAAGAAGCTTCTCCTTCATTTCTTCTTCTTCTTCATTGCCCTTTCGAGGAATACTGGTGGCCTGTGACGCTGTGGTGGTTGAGCTTGGCCGGCGGCGCAAAGGAGAGGGAAGAAGTTGTCGGCGCATGGGAAACCCTAGGGTTTCTTGTTTCGGCTAGGGCAAGAAGAAGAGTGCTTTTGGAACGCCTTGGTGGTCTCGATTCTCAGTAGCTCATCACCCACACGACGTCTGGGAGGGGAGGGACATAAGGTAGAAGGCTACTAGGTAAAAGGGAAGGTATAATTCTCTTCCTTAGCTCCTATTGTTCTTTTGGTGCCTTGTTGTTTAGCTTCGTCATTTTATGTGTATTAGTTAATTATTTTGATTTCATATCATGGTTAATAATTAATTAATTGGACCCCGACCATAAACACAAGAACCGGCGATCCACTCATCGTCTCTTCCACGGTCGTTTGGTTAGGAAATTACAAGGCACGATCTTTGTGATTGGTCAAGTTGTAATTGGTATCGAACGATACGATGACGAGATGGTCGTTGGGAGACAGGTCTCCATTTGGATTAAATTTTAATCCGTAGACATGGAGAGGTCTCTCAAGGACGACCAAGTATTCGCTTAGGAAACTCGTTAATCCATACCCAACACCAAGCACACTCGAAGTAAGCCTCCACATCAGCATCTGAGGCGCCTGTGTTGATACAGGCACCCAAGTCAGCTCAGGCGCCCCAGTTGAAGGGATGAGCGCTGGCCAAGTCTGCGGATGGAGATTCACGTAGGGAAGGCCATGTGTCAGGCGCCCCCTTCAACACAGGCACCCAAGGACTTAGTATAAATAGGGGTTCACCCCCTTACTTCTGGATACAACTGCTTCCAACAATTTATTTCAAGCCTCTGCTCCAAACGCTCCGTGCTCAAGTCTCAAGCGCCAACGACGACCCGCGGCTCCGATCTTCAATCTTCTCCGGTCGTCGGTATAAAGTTTTAATTGCTGTATTTTTTAATTCTGTATTCAACTTCAAACTTGTACTATTTTCTCGGAATATATAATTGCCCATCGTAAACGGTCAAGGACTATGGGCCTTGGAGTAGGAGTCAACCGCGACTTCGAACCAAGTGAATAATAACAGTGTTAGCATTGAATTTTTTCGTTGCGTAATTGCTCTCAGTTTTTCAAAAATTGCCGATCGATATTCACCCCCCTCTATCGATTCTAAACGATCCCACAAGAAAGACAAAACAATTGTACACATGAGATTTATTTACTTGGTTCCCGACCCCCAGGGCCAGTACTGTTAGGATATATACTAAAAGCCTTGCTTTTGGTTAACGTACATCTACATTTTAAAAGAGAATCACAAAATCACACGATGCATATTTATATTAGTATATGCGCAAATTGTCTCATACTTTGCATTGTAGATAACATGGTACGTGGTGACGCACAGAAGATCATGTTATCAAGTTCCTTGCAGAAGTATAAGAAAGAGGCTCACAACCGAGATGGAGTTGGACAAACCATCAGGATGGTTGTAGTGTAATTAGATGTGGTTTGTCTTAACCATAGAATTACACTAGTGCACTTTGTGTGCATTGAGTAGGACCAAAAGAGAGGTCATCCAATTTTATACTGACTTCATAAATTGGATTAGACTTTGGTTTATATTATGGAGTACGATCTCTAAATTCTGAAATAATAACGAGCATATGTATTTAATTATTGTTACTTTGATTTACCAATGGGCGAGATATATTCTGTTAGATCGATAAGCCCGATAAGTTGGATAATAATTTTATCTACATGGTGTGCCATTGATTATTGACGAAATTCGTGTCCTGGTTAGTCGAGATGGTGATGCCCCCTTGATGAGCTCATAAGGATAGTCATGTCAAATCTTGCAAGTGAACTATGGTCCGACATGATGAAAAGGTTGAGTGGTACTAGTCAAGGATCAAGAGGATAATTAATTTAAAATGTCAGTAATTTAAATTAATTATTGGGCATTCGATATCTTAAATACGGGGAGATGGACGACTCATAATAGGTGGATCCCATATGAAAATATGGGGGTTAGTGAGGTAGTTCAATGGGGATCCTTTAGTGGAATGGATCTCCATTAATGGATCGGATTTGGATCGATTAGCGGGCCAAGACCCAACTCCTCCTCATGGTCCCTACCTTAGCCCTATAAATACCCCATAGGAGTCATGATAGAAGGCTAAGGAATTGGAGAATTAATCCAATTAATCAAGGAATTAATCCACAAAACCCTAGCTTTTCTCTCTCTCCTTTCTCTCCTAGGTCACGGCGTGGAGGAAGAAAGAAGAGCTTTCTTCCTCCTCTTCCCTCTTCTCTTTCGCTCGCTAGTGGCCGGATACACACAAGCAGAGGAGGGTCTGGTCCCTCCCGTGTGGCGCACGACAGCAGCAAGGAGTGAGGGTGGCCGGCGATTGGAGAATTCTCTTCTTTGGCTCAAGGGGGTCGGCGGCGATGAAGGAAGGAGAAGAAGGCAATGACAGGGATTGAAGAAGAGCTTTCTTCTACTGGTTATCTTCCACACCTCATCTTCTCTTCACCGTGATCATCCAAGTAGCAGAAGGAGGAGAGCCGGCGGTAAGGGATCTCCTCTTGCGGCGCCGGCGGTGATGGAGGTTGCAGTGGGTTTAGGGAAGAAGAAGAGGGTTGTATTCTCATCTTCTTCCGGTTTTTCTTCTTCATCACCTTCTTCTCAGAGCTGCCTTGTGGACGGCGGACCTTGGGAGCTTGATATTGTAAGATGTGTATAGTGAAAGACATGACTTTTATTATATGAACTTCTTTTATGAAAAGAGAATCACACTACACTAGGTGTTTGTTTATAATAGTACATACACGAAGTCCCATTGCTTTCCATTATAGATAACATGGTGTGTGGTGTCACATGGAAGATCATGTTATCAGTACCATACTTAGCATAAATAGAGGCTTACAACCTAGATGGAATTAGACAACCCATCGGGATGGTTGTAGTGTAGTCAGGTGTGGTTGATCTTGACCATAGGGCTACACTAGTCTGCTATGAGTGCATTGAGCATGACTGAAACCCGAGGTTATCTGATTTGTACTTACTAGATAATTGGATAGGACCTCAGTTGTTATTATGGAGGACAATTCCTTAATCTCAAAATAATATCGGGCATATATTATTATTTATTATTTCTTTGATTTATCAAAGGGCGAGATCTATTTTGTTAGATCGATAGACCCGGTAAGTTGGAAAATAATATTAATAATATGATGTGTCGATGATTATTGACAGAATCCATGTCCTGGTGAGTCAGGATGATGATTCCCCCTTGATGAGCTCAAAAGGTTCATCGTATCAAACCTTGCATGTGGATTTGATCTGGCACGTTGAAAAGGTTGAGTGGTACTAATCAAGGACCCAGAAGTTAATTAATTTAAAAGTAATTTAATTAATTAACGGGCATGCGCTATCTTAAACACAGGGGGATGGATGACTCATAATATTTGGAGCCCATATGAAAATATGGGGGTTGGTGAGGTGAGTTCAATTAAGATCCTTTAGTGGAATGAATCTTAATTAATGGATCGGGTTTGGATCCATTAGCGGGCCAAGAACCAACTCCTCCTCTTGGTCCCTACCTTAGCCCTATAAATACCCTATGAGATCAAGAAACCAAGCAATGAATCAACCCAAGAGCCAACACCAAAGCCTCTCTCTTTTTATTTCTCTCCTTCTCTCCTAGGGCTCTCGGCGCCAAACAAGAGAGGAAGGGTTCTCCCCTTCGGTTCTCTCTATCTCATCCGCCAAGCTTCGGATGAGACTCAAGGAAGCAAGGTAGGAGTCTCTTCTACCTTGCTTGAGGCTCGGGGAGGGCAGAGGAGGCGCCGGCGAGAGGAAGAAGGCGGCGCAAGGGCCACCTTGCGGCGGCGACGCAAGAGAGAAGAAGAAGAAGATTGAGGGCTATTGGGGCTGGGAAGAAGGTTGTTTTTCTCCTTCTTCCTCTTCTTCACCTTCCTCTCTAGGTCTGCTGCTGGTTGGAAGGCTTGGAGCCGGTTCCGGTGGTCGGTGGCCCAAGGGAAGGGGGAGGAGGTGCCGGCGGCGCAAACCCTAGGGCTTAGGGTTTTCGGCCGGTTGAGGAAGTGGGTTGGTTGGTGCTCTTGGTGATCTTGGATCGTGGTAGATCGTCGTCCACACGACGTTCGCGAAGGAAGGGACATAAGGTAGAAGACCGCGAGGAGATCGGAAAGGTATAACCTTCCATATGCTCCTTTGTATTTCCTTATGTTGTACATATGCTATGTTGATATGTCTCGTCATTTTATGTGTTAGAATTTATTGTTTTGCTTGCAAAATATATTTAATAAATTCTTAACTGGACCCTGACCATAAATACAAAAGTCGGCGATCAGCCCGTAGCCTTTTCCGTGGTCGAATGGTCAAGCAAAGTGCAAGGCCAATTTTGGTAATTGGCTAAGTTGTAATTTTGATTGTTCGATACGGCGCGAGACGGTCGATGGGAAACATCTCTCTATTCGGATTGAATTTTGTAGTCCGTAGGCATAGAGAGGTCTCTCGGATCGACTAGGTATTTGCTAAGGAAACCCACTAAGCTATACCCAGCAATTGGTATCAGAGCTGAGATTTCCGACTTTGTGTGTTTAGGATTGGTTAATTTTGTAATTTTTCATACATTTTTATTTTGATAATGCGTGGATGTGTGTAGGCTAACTTTGTGTTGCAGGCACAAGATTCCAACTTCATGGCCAAAATATTGTTTGTGTGATTGTTTGCAATTATTGTAATTAATTAATCCTCGGGGTTGACGAGGCTAGGTATTTAATTTTTGTAATTAAATACGACACATGTTTAGCCGAGTTTTTTATTTTACAGTTAATCTAGATTTCATGTACACTCCTTCGTAGAGTATAGGATCAATGATGTAAATAATAAACTCTTCATTTCGGCTCGGAGAACCCTCAAGGTAGCATGCGCATAAGGAAGGGAGGAGTGGACGAAATGACGACACGACTGGAGGCACATGAGAGACCAAGGGGCCATGAAAGTGGGAAAATCTAGGATTTTTCACTATTGTTATTTTCATGTTGTTGGTTGTGTGCTTGGTTGTGTGGTAGTGCTAGAAAATTCCTCGAGATAAACTACTAAGTGGGAGAGGGACCCTAAGGGTCCCACGGCTTCCATTACAATTCGATAAGTGATGTGAACAAGTCTGCGCGTCGGCTCTGAGTGCCTTCCTCCCCATCGGATGGACTTGTTCTGCGGATCACTGGGTCGAAAAAGACTGTAGAAAATTATTGAAGAGCGTGTGGACTTCCCCATCGGAAGGCACATAATCAGAAATAATTTTCTTGGGGTCGGGTAATGGTGCACACTTAGATGCGAATAATAGTATCCTCCCCATCGAAGTCACTGCTATTATTCTGCAAAGCCGAAGAAAACCAACTATTGATCTTACTTGTCAAAAAGTTAGGTTGACAAGATAGTAAGATTAATGGGTAAAACCTCCTCTTACGAATGTAGGGATTCATATACGTCCACACCATCATGGCATGCGAATTTCTCGGTGTACAGGGGTGTTGGTGGAATTCGAAAATTAATTGTTTTGAGGAATCAATTTATTTTTGATTTCTAAAGTAGTGTATGTTGTGATTCTCAGGTTTTTCATAATGGCATTTACTCCACTAGCAACCATTTTTAAGAACAATAAACTTACTGGCCCTAATTACATTGACTAGAAGAGGAACCTAGACATTGTCCTCACTGCTGAGGAGTACAAATTTGTACTCTTCGAAGAATGTATGGAAAAGCCTAGAGAAGACTCTGGTGAAGAGTTGAGAGAGAGCTATAGGAAGTGGAAAAAGGCAGATGAGATGGCGCGGTGTTTCATTCTGGCATCAATGTCAAATGTGCTGCAATATCAGCATCAGGCCGTGCACACTGCCAGTGATATGATGCTAAACCTCAAAGACCTCTTCGGGCACCAAGGTCAAGCTGCTAGGCAAAGTGTGATGAAGAGTCTAATGCCAACCACTATGGTTGAAGGGACACCCGTTAGGGAGCATGTCCTAAAGATGATGACTCATCTCAATTAGATTGAGGTACTGGGAGCTAAAATCGATGGGGAATCCCAGGTCGATATCATACTCCAGTCTCTACCTAAAAGTTTTGAGCAGTTCAACCTCAACTATAATATGAACAAGAAGAATTATACGTTGGGTGAACTGCTAAGAGAACTCCAGGCGGCAGAGGCACTCTTTCAGAAGAACTCACATGCCTTAGTAACTCAAAAGGTTTCTACTTCTAAACCAAAAGGTAGGAAGAAAAAGAAACGAGGAGGGTTCAAGAAGGCAGGTACATCGCAAGGACCCCAGACTGGTGTGAAGAAGCCAAAGGGCAGATGCTTCACATGCAAGCAAACTGGGCACTGGAAGGCGGACAGTCCCTGTCGTAAAAGCAAAGGTATTTCTTCAGCCTTAGTCGATGAAACATGTTTAGCGGTGCTATCTACCAGTACCTGGTGTGTAGATACAGGAGCCACTGACCATGTCTGCAATACTCTGCAGGGGTTTCAGGAAACCCGACGGCTGGCGAATGAAGAAATAATGGTCTACATGGGCAATGCTACAAGGGTAGCAGCAGTAGCAGTGGGAGTCTTTCATTTATCTTTTGAGAGAAATAAAGTGTTAGTTCTGAGAGATTGCCTTTATATACCTTCATTTAGAAAGAATTTAATTTCAGTTTCTAAGTTATTTAAGGATGGATATTCTGTTACTTTTGATAATAAAGTTGTTATTAAGAGAAACAGAGAGATTATTTGTTCAGGTACATTGGTTGGCAATCTGTATACTCTAGAACCAAAACCTCCCACGATGCACACTGAAGTAAATAGTGTTAGTAATATGAGAGAAGTGTCCTAAGGCAATCGCCTTATGATTGTAATCATTTACTTTAATAAATGAATATTCACTATTTGAGTATACATGTTTGAACAACCTACAAAGGATTCACCACTCCTTGCGAGGAGATGTATACCCAAGGCCTATCGTCGGATTGTTACTCGAAGCCTCTGGCCAGAGCATGACATATTCAGAGTATGAATCTCTTAAAGACATGAGAGTAATTAGAATCCGTTGGACGAGAAAGACATTACTTGGGCTAGGTGTGACGTAGTTAGCCTAGTGTGGACTAACACACATAGACCTTGTCCTGAACCAAGTGGGTATAAGATGGTGAAGGGAATGAGGCACGATTCATTAGAGCTGCTGAAGGGTTTTAGAATAATTTCTGAGGTCAACCGTTGATCTTTCGATTAATTGGGGATCATGATGTACTACTAGGTGCCACTCATGATCGTTCTATAATTGGTTAATTATAGACGGCCAACATAAATCGAATGCCTATTTAGTCACACGCACTATGAGTAATCCGATGGATTTAAAACGAGTTGAATATTAGATTTTCCGATCAAGAGAGATAAGTCAAATTTGAATTTTTCAGAGACGCATCGGAAGCATAAAATGGCTAAGTCTTTTGAAGACTTATTGAACGAATTAAATGAGTTTAATTCGTGAAGTCGGGGCTTGGGTTTGGCCGGCCAAAGAGGGTCCCCACCCTCTTTGTTTGGCCGGCCAAATTAAAAAGGGGAGAACCGAATTTTTTGGTTCAAATTATAAAATAAACTGCACGTGGTTTGTTTTATAAAATTATGGATAAAGAAATTTATATAAAAAAATTTATATAAATAAATTTATATAAAGAAATTTATATAAATAAATTTATATAAAAAAATTTATATAAAGAGATTTATTTTTCATGGAAATTAAAATAAACCTTGGATTGGTTTATTTTATTTTATAAAATCAATAACGGATTGATTTACCATGATAAAGAAATTTATATAAAGAAATTTCTTTCCATAATAAAAGGGGAGACATGGTTGTTTTTATAATAAATTATGTTATAATAAAACTTGGCATAACAGAAAAATTCATAGAAAAATTTATAAGATAAATTTCTTATGAAAATTTATTCCGTTAAAAGGAGACTTGGCGATTAAGAGGCTACTATATAAAGGTACCAAGGCAAGACTTGAAAATCAATCCAAGAGATCAAGGATTTTTGCCTAGCCTCTCTCCCTCTCCTTCTCTCCCTCTCCCTCTTCTAGTGCCGCCGGCCCTAGAGCCCTCCCCCTTTGCCGTGAGCTTCCACCACCAAGAACAAGCCGAAGAAGAAGAAGAAGCGGGCGCGACTCCTTCCTTCCTCCCGGAATCTTGATTCCGTTCTTCGTTTGGTGGTTATTTTTTATCTCTCTCTTGGTATTCTTGTCGTGCCTTTGGAGAATCTAGTAGTTCTTGTCGACACGAAACTCGTGGCTTTGCGAAGTCATCCCGAAGAAAACTCGGCGTGGACGCGAATAGAGGCGGAGCTTCCAAGGGACGCTACGGTTGGATCTCGTCCCTTTCTACGAGTTACGCGAGGTATTAAGTAAATTAGTTTACTTTCTGCAAAATTTTAAATGTATGATCATGTCTCCACAACATAAGGTTGCATGCTAGATACGTGGTTAAAATAATTTGAGAAATTATTTATGCTAAACCTTCCGCTGCACGTAATTAAATTTTAAAATTACGAACCCGCATCCATGTCAACATGCACCCGGTCCCAACAGTGGTATCAAAGCCGGTTAGTGTTCGACATATTTATATAATTGTTTTGCGGAAAACTTTGTCATGATCTCAATTTTGGAAAATTTTCCAATTATGAAAACTTTCCAATTATGAAAAATTTTAGATTTAGGAATTTCAAAATTTGGAAATCCTCATGAAATTTCGCAAACTTTTGAAATATCCTAGTTTCTGAAATTTTATGATAATTGAGAAAACTTCCCATTTTTGGAAACTTTCCAATTTTGAAAATTTCCTATTTTGAAAATTTTCCAATTTTAGAAATATATAAGTTTTCTTTGTACCTGAAACTTACAATTATTCTGAAAACCTATTATGAAATCTCGCAATTTTGGGCACTTTCTTTTAAAGAAAGTCTAGACATATTTATGGATCATTAATTGACAATTAAATTTGAATTGGTTTTAAATTATCAACAAAATTCTTTATTTTGAATTGAGCCTCGGAGAGCCGTCCAATTTAAAGTTAGTTGTTGTAATTTAATTTCCTATTTTTGAATAAAATTGTCATGTTTAATTTAGTTACGCCTCGGGGAGCGGACCAAATTAGATTTACAACAAATTCCTTTTTTTTTGGTATCTGAGCCTTGGGGAGCCACCCAAAGAAAATATGTTATTGTAATTAATAAATCCATAAATAAAATATGTAATCAAATCTTGGAAATTTTGAGGTGATTCTCAAACGATAATTTCCTTATTTGATTTAAGAGGTGATGCTCTTACATATTGTTGTCTCCAAAATTAATTAGAAAAATGGTTTCCTATAGAGTTTTCTTAAATAAGATTTTCATGAAAATAATATGTAGTTGAATTAAGGGAATCTGTCTCTTAATTTAATAAGATTTGATTTAGAGAAATCAAAGTCTTAAACATATTATTTCCGAAATTGATTATGACAATTTAGGAAATTGTTTCCCAAAACAATTCCTTGAATAAAGTATGAAATTAGAATTAGGAAATCCGGTTCCTAATTCAATTAATGAGACTTGATAAATTAAGTCACATACATACTTTATTAAGGAAATCGTTAGTACATGACATAATTATATGTCATGAATGTGCTTAGAAAAGAATGGATAAGACCCAAAACCCTTTACAAAATATTAAGGCCAACACCTTCCATTAATATGGTTAGAACCGGAATTTTGTTTCTCGTTTGGGTTGATGGACACATCCATGCCCGGCTTGAACCTCAACATGTTCAAACCATGAAATTAGTTTATGATTAATATAGTTGGAGTCAGAGGTCAATCCTTAGTTTTGGTTGTTGGACACATCCAAGCCTGACTAAATGGTTGAATGAGCTCCAACCATATTAAAACTATTTCTTGATTAATGGGTCAGCCTTAAGCTTGGAGCATCGATTTGTTGTGCCACAGCCAAGGTCGATATAAAGAGAGGTGCAGTTGGGTGCTATGTATATTGTTGCATACTTGTTAATGAGTTAACAACCCACTGATTTATGCAAACATTCAATTAGTTGATAGCATAAAGTGGTAGTTACATATAGGTGATATGTAATCGGTATAATTACCTACCTTAATAGCTAAGAATAACTTGATGGCCACAACCATGGTTGTTCTTATCTATGGTTGGATATCAACCTATTTGGAGATGATCCTACGATCTCCCGAATTGATAAAAAGGGTTATTCAATTCGAAAAATAAATAAGATTTAATTAATGTATGTTGATGCATTCTTTATCATTCTTCTCACATAAGCTCAATTTGTATTTCTAGGATAATCACTCGATCATGTCTTCTCTAAATTTGCGTTCCATTTTGGACACCAATAAGCTGACTGGGTCAAACTTCATGGACTGGCTTAGAAACCTGAGGATAGTCCTCAAGGCAGAAAATCTTGCTTATGTCCTTAAAGAACAAATTCCCAACCATCCTCCTGAAGATGCAACTCCAGACCAGTTTCCTGAGTTGCTCAACCTGCTGAAGACTATAGAGCCTTCTGTAAAGCAGGATCAGAAGACGATACTGTTAGTTGGTTCCTCAAAGAAAGGTTCTAAGAGGAAGCCCAAAGAACAAAATAAGGGAAGGAAGAAAAAGGCCAAAAAGACTTAAAAGGCACCAAAAGGCGCTTGCCATCACTGTGGCAAGGAGGGCCACTGGCGAAGAAACTGCAAGGTCTATCTTGAGTCCCTAAAGAAGAAGGCATCCGATGCCCCATCCTCTTCAGGTATCTTCGTTATTGAATGTCACTCTATTTCCTCGTACACCTGGGTCCTGGATACTGGGTGTAGCTCACATATATGTAATGACATAAAGGGGCTAAGGAATAGAAGAAGACTCGTCAAGGGAGAAGCGAATTTGCGATTTGGAAATGGAGCAAAGATTGCTACTGTTTCCATCGGAACATATTTACTAAAGCTCCCTATTGGACTTGTCTTAGAATTGGATAATTGTTATTTTGTTCCTTCGTTAATAAAGAACATTCTATCTATTTCATGCTTGAATGAAAAGGGTTACCATTTAACTTTTAGTAACAATTGTTGTTACATAACTTTAAATGGTGTTCTTTATGGGACCGGAACATTATGCAATGGTATCTACACGTTAGATTTATCCGGTGACATTTTCAATATCGAAATTAGCAACAAACGTGCTCGAATAGATAATCGAATAGACTCCTATACGTGGCATTGTCGTCTTGGCCATATAAGTAAGAAACGCATGACCAAATTACACCGATGTGGAATTCTGGAATCATTTGAACCTGGTTCATTTGATACATGCGAATCATGCTTAAAAGGAAAGATGGCCAAATTACCCTTTTTC
>JAGFNQ010004108.1:356779-390736 GCA_024364735.1 Boesenbergia rotunda | reverse complement strand
ACCGATCCACCAACCAAATAACTATGCGAAAAACTTCTCCTTGCCAAACCCTAGCGCCGAAACCTCTCACTTGCGCAATATTTGCTTCGTGCGAGAGCCTTCCCAGTGCTTTCGTCTTCCCCTTGCGAGTGCGCGCGTGCGGTCCTAAGGGGTTCTTCCGAGATCTGTCTTCTTCCTGCGACGTTTTCTCTCGCTGAAGGGTTGTGCGATATCTCTTGCGCCGAGTTTCTCTTTGCGCAATCTTGCTCTTCCAACCTCCAAGAACTTCACCAATGGCACCTAAGTAAGTTTTTGTCTCAATTTTCCTTTCAAATCAGTTCATAGATTATGTTGTGAGGCTAACCATGTTTTGTGTCATGATCCTTGTTTTGGATGTGACTTTTGGTCGTGACCCTCTTGATCAAATGCTTCACTTTATGATTATCACTCTATGATCAAATCTTGGTTCCTTGATCCAACTGTGTTCTGTTAATCATTGTGTCTTGATCACGTTCTCTGATTGGGTTTAACCTTATCTTGATCATATTTGTCTATTCCAATCTATAGAAAGTCTTCTAAGGCTAAAGAAGATGCTGAGGGCAGTTCGAGGGGGAAAACCCCTTCTGCATCTGCACCCTCCAGAAGGCCTCAGCCCTCTTCTAGCTCCCGATTCCCAAATGCGGCCTGTGAACAGGCCTTCCAGTCGAGGACTTTCAAATTACTATCCTGTCAATCCATTGATATCTCTTTTCTGACTGAACATTGTCTGTCGGTCATGGAAATAGTCATGTTTTACAACCTGGGCTTCCTTCATTCCTTGGAACGGACCATCAATTACGACCTAGTCTCAGAATTTTACAACAATCTTCAGGAGAATCCTCAAGGAGGCTTCGAGTTCACCACTCGAGTCGCTAAGAGGAACCTTGACTTTTCTTACGAGATCTTGGCAGAGTATTTGGGTGGTCGACGATCACTGAATCTGTATTCAATCTACCCTGAGCTTCCTGATCCATTATTGGCACCTTTCTCAGATGTTACCCCCGACTCCATCTATCAGCATTTCTTTGGTCATCCTCGCCCCGCCGGGCTTGATGAGTTGGGTCCTGATTTTCCTACCTTTGCAGCCCTACGACTTGCTCTAGTTGACTACATCATTTTCAAGATAATCACAAATTGCATCTTGCCCATCACCTCAAAGCCCTTGACCGAGATCCGACCCTACCATTGCCTTATGCTCTACGGCATGCACCGCCGGATGGACTTCGATATCATGGAGAGCATCTTCCAGTCTATCCTATCCTATCGAGAGCCAAGCCATCGCACGGTCTACATGCCATTTGGTCATGTCATCACTGAGTGGCTTATGTCAGTTGGTGTTGATGTCACCAAGGGCAGGACCGTTCCCATGGTCAGGCAGGATTGTCGGCTGGGTCGGCGTGCTTTTGCCAAGTCCGGCATTATTATTCGAGAGCGCGATGGGGCCTTGATTTGGAAGGATGGGAGAGGACTCGGTGACCTACCTGACGGAGCACCGCATTTTCAGGCACCACCCGAGGCTGCTGCACCTCATGAGGCTCCTGCTGCTGACGCTGAGTACGACTATGAGCCTGACCCAGATCTACGATGGCAGATCTCCGAGCTGGATCGGATCCACCAGGAGGATATTCATTTGAGGGAGCTCCATCGAGAGGAGGACTGCTCGGATTTCCGTTCCTTTGATCGCCGATTGACCGGCATAGAGTCTACTGTCTCTGGGGTCCAGGCATTGTAGCAGACTTGGTACGCAGAGTGGCGCCGCCATACATTTCCAGGGCATGCTCCTTCAGGCAGTGCTGCACCAGGATCTGCTGATGTCACGATAGATGATCTCATGCACGATGACGACCCCCCCCACTGACGTTTGAGTTTGGATGACCAGTGTCTCTTCTGGTGTTATGCGTATTTGACTGGTTGATTTATGTGACTTTTGGGTTGTATACCCTATGACTTGTCAGTTGTGGCCCTGAGCCGCACGTATTTTGCTTTTGATGCATGTGTCTTGCATCTTGATATTTGGCTGGATGTTTTATGACTTGACTTTTCTGAATTTGCCTTGCATGTCCATTTTACTTGCATATGCTTATTGTTGATGCTATGCTGTACTATCTGCATACTTGATACATAGCTATGTTCATGCTTATGATGCCATGCTCATAAGATACATATGCTTGTTTTGTCATGCCTATATCTTTTTGTCATATGTATTCATATGCTTATCAAAAATCAAATTGTTATTGATTTGGGATACCCCTAGGATTGAGGGGGTGTATGGTTTAAACATAACATCCCTTCTAGACCCCTTTTCGGTGTTCGACAAAGGGGGAGAGTGTTGGTTGGTTAAGTTTAGGATGATCATGTTGTAGGGGGAGGATCTGGATTCCCCTATGATTCTAAATTTGGAAAACTTGATTGAGAATCCCTAAACTTAAAATCGGGTTGTCAAACAACAAAAAGGGGGAGATTGTTGATGCATTCTGGCCCTGATTGTTGTTTTGGTGTTGACACCGATTTTAATTTAGGTGGATGATTATTGATTATGATTAAGTCCTGATCGGGGATCAGGCATGGTATGGAAAATCCTAGCTTGGAGGGCTAGGTGTTGGAAAATCCTAACCTGGAGGGTTAGGTGTTGAAAATCCTAGCTTGAAGGGCTAGGTGTGTGAAAAGTCCTAATTCGGAAGAGGTGGGTGAAAAGTCCTAGCTTAGAGGGCTAGGTGAAAAGTCCTAACTTGGAGGGTTAGGTGCAAATTCCCATCTTGGAGAATTAGGTGAAAAAGTCCTGGCTTGGAGGGTCAGGTCCTAGCTTGGAGGGCTAGGTTTGGAATGTCCTAATCCGGAAGAGTTGGGTGAAAAGTCCTAGCTTGGAGGGCTAGGTGAAAAGCCCTTACTTGGAGGGTTAGGTGCAAATTCCTAACTTGGAGGGTTAGGTGAAAAATCCTTAGCTTGGAGGGCAAAGTTGGATGAAACCCTAGCTTGGAGGGCTAGGTTGGAGCCCCTGGATGGGTCTGGTGACCGATCAGGGAGTTGGCACGGTGCTCCTTCGTGGATCGGTCTGGTGACCGATCCAGCGATGACTGATCGGTCTGGTGACCGATCAGGGAGTACACAGTGAGGATGGGAACCTACTGTACTGCTCCTGATCGATCTGGTGAATGATCAAGGAGTATGTGTTTCACCCATTGCTTGGCTCCTGATCGGTCTGGTGACCGATCAGGAGCAAATAGTGAGGTTGAGTTCCCTTGCTGATTTGATCCTGATCGGTCTGGTGACCGATCAGGATCACTGTGCAGATCGTTCTGGAGAACGATCCAGCATCGCAGGTTCCTCTCTATGATCGATCAGGACGAAGCCTGATCGGTCTGGTCACGACCTGATCGGTCTGGTGACCGATCAGGAGGTTTCCTGATCGGTCCGGTGATTGATCAGGAGGTCTGGACTGCGAAGCTCAAAAATCGCCCGATAAAAGGGTGGATCGGTCGAGTGATCGATCCACAACCTGGGATCGATCTGGTGATCGATCCAGGAGAGTTCCAAAGAAGTCACGATTTCTAATTGAGCGTTGGAGACCGATCAGGACGGAGCCTGATCGGTCTGGACCCAGCCTGATCGGTCTGGTGACCGATTAGGAGGCGCTCTGATCGGTCCGGTGACCGATCACTTTAATTCAAAATGCACTATCAAACGCTCTGATCACATCTGAACGTATCCGATTCTCTGCGCTTAACATCTGATATATGGTATATTATTTGATATGCTGCTCTAACACACTGATTAAGCTGCAGGTGACAGGGGAGGATTCAAACACTCAAGGAGAAGTCAATGGAGGCTTTCCTTGGAGTAGGTTTGTCCGTTTTCCATCTCAGGTTGCAACGGCCGGAGCTGCAAACTGGAGCTGCTGACTGGAGCTTGGCTAAGGGGAGCTCAGGAAGTCCAGGGAGGGCTCAGTGGTAGCTGGCGTTGGCAGGGAAGCAGCTGGAGGCTGCAGGAGATGCTGTCACCTGGTGCTGAGTGGAGAAACAAAAGGGCGGAAGAAGGCTTCGATGAAGCAGAGTTCGCGAACTGAGTTCTTGCTGCGCCTTGTGTTCTCCACATCTAGCTTGCACGTTCTGAAGGTCATCATCTTGGGCAAGCAATAGAATCTGAGAAGCAATCATTCATTACTTGAGCGCTTGAAGGAGAGAACAAGAGGCTTGGAGTCTGACAGCGGGAAGACACGAGGAAGGGTTTCTTGCGTGAGATCGCCGCTGGGTGGAGCTCAGGAAAGTTTGCTGTGTTCTTGTCTTTGCTAAGTGCTTGAGTAAGATCCTTTTTGTTGTTTCTTTGTGCTTAAACTTAAATCTGTGATTGAAACGCTGTGGAGAGGTTTCTCCACCGAGAAGAAGGTTTCTTTCTATCCGGTGATAACCGGGGCTTGATCTGCCGATGATCAAGGGATCGCCCACCTTAAGGGCACGCCAAGGAGTAGGGGCAAGTTATCCCCGAACCTTGTAAACCCTCCTTGTTAGCGATCTTGCTAGTGGTGTTGTTTTGCTCTTGTTTTCTGAATTTCTGCATACTCTGTTCTTGCGTTCCACTGTGCTACTAACAACTCTGAGTGCCGAAATTCGATTAGTGTCTAAGTCCAAGTGATTGGCTATATTCACCCCCCCTCTCTAGCCATCCGGGTTCCAACAGAGAACACTACACTAAACCATTCCTAGTTAAGCATTAATATTTAAGGACAATATTAATGCATGGAGACTAGCATGTAGGTCAATTTATGACTTGAGCTCACAAGTCATGGATATATGATATTAAATTGATACATGGGTATGCATTAGAGAACATGTACTGAATTGACCCGCCATGATAAAGTTTCATAGATTATCATATGAGTGTCACAAACTTTCTCAAGTGACTATTAGTATGAATAGTCCTTAGACCTGAAGTTACTACGGTTCCCTACATTGGAGTTATATACTTTGGTATCTTCAAATATCACTCATAACAGGGTGGACTATAAAGGCAATCACTGGGTATGTAATGAATTATGCGGAGAGATGTGAGTGTTGTAGATGGGATCTATCCCTCCCATATGACGGGAGTGATAGCTGTGGGCCCCTTGATCGAGTAGGACTACTAAAATGCATGGTCATACTCAAATGAATCAATATGAGATATTGAGCTCATTTGTTTGAGTGAGTCTACTTGGGAATCAAGAAACATAAAGATTGATCGAGGATGACATGGTCTATTCCTCATTAGTCAATCTAGATATCGAGGATGGAATGACACAAGGTCTTATATTGTCATAGTCACGGAAGTTAAGTTGGATCTCAATTTTCTCGTCACCTGGGTAGCAATGATGGATTGCTAGGTACCGCTCATTGCTTATGTGTCTAAAGCAGTTTAGACACATTGTCAACGTTACGAGAACCTATTGGCTCACACACTAAGGACACAATTCTTTGGAGATTAATTGATCTTAGTTTGATTAAAATTTGCTCTGAATTGGATTAATTGAGTTAGACTCAAGTGAATCCAATTGGATTATGAGATTGAGATCTAATTTGAGGTTGACTCATTTAGATTAGACTCAACTATTGGAAACGGATGGCTAGAGAGGGGGGGTGAATATAGCCAATCACTAAAATTTGCTCTCTTAAATTTTCTGCGTGATCAGGTTAGTAGCAGCGGAAGCAAACAGCACAAACAGAACAATACAAAGAAAGAAAGTAAACCAAATCGCTAAGACGGAGATGTACAAGGTTCGGGGATAACTTGCCCCTACTCCTTGGCGTGCCCGTGAGGTGGGCGATCCCTTGATCGTCGGCAGATCAAGCCCCGGTGAACCCGGATAAGATAGAGCCACCTTCTCGGTGGAGAAACCTCTCCACAGATCTCACGGATGATGGAACTTGAGTACAGGAGATCACACAAGAAGGAACACTCACAAATCTCTCACAGGAATGCAACAAGATCGCTCAAGCACAAAGCAACAGAGAGCACGAAGATAGCCCAGCCAAACTTCCCAAGTTTCTGTCTTGTTCGCCACCGCTCCTCTGCATCCAGCTTTGTCTCTTAAGCTCTGCTCACCATCACAAGCTTCGCCAGCATCCACTGAGCCAGCCTGAACCCACTGACCTCCCTGAGCACTCAGTCCACTGAAGACCTCCTCTCCAACTGAGTCTCCGTCAGTCGCCAGCTGCTCCAGTTGCCGTTGAAACCTGAGAAGGAGAAACAAACAAACCTGTTCCAAGGAAAGCCTCCCATTGACTCTCCTCCAATGTTTGAATCATCCCTGTAAAGCCTGCACACTCCAATAGAAGCTTATCAATGCATATCAAACATAATCAGCGATATAGCAGAGAATCGGCAGTGAAAACAGACGCGATCAGAGCTTCTGACAGCGTATTTGAATTAAAGTTCTGCGCCTGATCGTTCACCAGACCGATCAGGAAGGACCCTGATCGGTCACCAGACCGATCCAGAAGTCTTCTGCACACTCCTGATTGGTCCCCAGACCAATCAGGCTCCTGCCTGATCGGTCACCAGACCAATCAGGCTCCAGCCTGATCGGTCACCAGACCAATCAGGCTGCTTCCAGACCGATCAGGAGTCATCCTGATCGGTGATAGTGAGAACCTTGCGACAAATGATCGTTCACTAGACTGATCTGAGCAGTATCCCTGATCGATCACCAGACCGATCAGGAGCAGATCAGCAGGGGAACTCAACTCACTGTTCGCTCCCTGATCGGTCACCAGACCAATCAGGAGCTGTGTAGTGAGTGAAACACACACTCCCTGATCGGTCACCAAACCGATCAGACATCGCTGGATCGGTCACCAGACCGATCCACGAAGGAGCAGCGTGCCAACTCCCTGATCGGTCACCAGACCGATCCAGGGACGCAGACCTAGCCTTCCAAGCTAGGATTTCATTCACCTTAGCCCTCCAAGCTAAGGATTTTTCAATCTAACTCTCCAAGTTGGGAATTTGCACCTAACCCTCCAAGTTAGGACTTTTTACCTAGCCCTCCAAGCTAGGACTTTTTACCTAGCCCTCCAAGCTAGGACTTTTCACCCAACCCCTCCGAGTTAGACCTTCATCCAACCTAGCCCTCCAAGCTAGGCACCTGACCCTCCAAGCCAGGACTTTTTCACCTAACTCTCCAAGATGGGACTTTTCACCTAACCCTCCAAGTTAGGACTTTTCACCTAGCCCTCCAAGCTAGAACTTTTCACCTAGCCCTCCAAGCTAGGACTTTTCACCCACCTCTTCTGAATTAGGACTTTTCAACACCTGGCTTCACTCACCAGGACCCGGCTTCACTCACCGGGATTTCCAACACCTGGCTTCACTCACCAGGACCCGGCTTCCCTCACCGGGATTTCCAACACCTGGCTTCACTCACCAGGACCCGGTTTCACTCACCAGGATTTCCATCACCTGGCTTCACTCACCAGGACCCGGCTTCACTCACCGGGATTTCAACCTAGCTTCACAAGCTAGGACCTGGCTTCACTCACCAGGGTTTCATGCCCAGTCCCGACCAGGACTTTAACCCAAATTCGCTCAACCAAACTTAAATCATTGTCAAACACCAAAACAACAACCGGGCCAGACTGCATCAACAATCTCTCCCTTTTTGTTGTTTGACAACCCGATTTAAGTTTAGTTATCAATCAATTAAAGTTCGTTCAATTCTCATAAGGGAATCATGATCCTCCCCCTATAATCACCATAAACTTAATCAGCCATTTTCTCCCCCTTTGTCAAACATCGAAAAGGGTATGGTTATTAAGTTTGAACATACCTCCCCCTGGAACCCGGGTCTCTCTCTAAACCCAAAATAATCAAAGTGAAGTTTTGAATTGCACATGAAAACATATACAGAATAATATCATGGTCAAACATGTATATGTTTCATATGACAAGTAAGTCAAAGGATGATTTTGGAATTGTATATGAGAGGCATATACCATAAATGTATCATGGCAACAATGTATATGCATCATACGACAATAAGTGTGAACTTGCACATGAAAACATATACAGAAATATATCAAGGTCAAACATGTATATGTTTCATATGACAAGTAAGGAATGCATCTGTATCTGACATATAATCCTGATTGGTCTCCGTGACCGGCCAGGTTCATCGATTACGTGATACAGACATATTTCTTGTTAGTCTGGGGAGCAATCAAATTTCAAAAAAAATCCTGAAACTCTGATACATTCCTGATCAGACTGCATTAACAATTTGCATTCCACAATAGGAGTGTAGACTCTATTAATATTCGTCATTTCAAAAAAATTTCCGAAACACGACATTAAGAACAAGAGTCATGACTCAACAAACCCTTTCTTATGAATTTGAACATTCCAACATAGGTTTGTATCAAATCAAGTTTCATTCCAAGTATGATTCGCCAAACCTCATTTTAACACTTGATGTTTCAGAAAAATTTTTGAGGTTCAAGAGTCTCAACAATTTCTTAGAAATGAATTTGTATTCACTTAGTACCAAGTTTGTACCAATGAATGATCAAGTATGTTCATGTTCTTGGAATAATCAGGTGTGTATCAGATTTGTCTGTATCAAAATGATCAGGTAATCTGATATAACTTGATGAAATGAGATCGGACTGAGGAGTAGTCTGATACCTCTGATCAGTGTTGAGCTGATCGGTCACCGGACCGATCAGTATGATTCCTGATCGGTTACCAGACCGATCAGGGTGAGTCCTGATCGGTCGGTGGACCGATCAGGTCTGACACAGACTGTTTTCTGAACTTGATCAGTTTCAGAAATAGATTTGTTTCAACCCTTAACCATTCCCAACCCCTAATTCAAATAGTTTTAATCCATTTGGTCCTAAGGGTTCCCTTAATCAAAATCTATGTCATGATTTGTGTCAGAGCATGATAGTATTTTCTAAGCATGAACTTGAGTATCAAAACATGTTTGTATCAAAGCATGATCATATCAAGAAACCTTAGTTTGATACAAGGGAATCACTAGGTCATAGAAGGTTAAACAGTGAATTTTAAAACTCATGGTGATGCCTTGTGAGATTTTTATAATGGTCAACCCAAACTATATGTTCATCTTGTTCTTAAACATGCATTCATGTGTAACACATACAAGATACTCATGGCATACTTGGGCTTGAGATAAGACATTTCATAAACCATAACTTGCATGAAAACACAAATTGCAACAATAAAATCAATTGTCATGACAAGGGCAAGTTATGTTCTTCTCTAAACCATCCATGTAATGTCATTTTCCATGTTTATTTTGAAACTAGTTTAATCTTGTACATGGATATATCATCAAATGTCACATGAAAGCTTTTCTTATTGCCCAAATAAGATTTCATAAATCACTAGCCAAAGGATTGCTTGTTATAAGAACTAAGAAAATGAAGCTCAAAGCATTTAATTCGAATTTTCCATAACCAACGATGTGAATGACAATTTTTTCTTGGTCATGGGTTTGGAGCACCCATCATCAACAACCCATATTGATAGATGCTCCCCCTCAATCAATGCTATACAATTCTAAATATAGAGGTTTTAGGTACCCAAATATTGGGACCTAATGCATCAACAATGAAAGACTTAGGCACCCATGCCTTAGTCATTTTCTTTCTAACTTTTTGAACCCTAGAATTGTTTTGTGCTCTAAATTGGGTTCTTGACATTAAAGATATGACACTAGGTTCTTTAGGTTGGTAACCCAAACCAACCTAGTTGTACACCGCCCTTTGGGAGTTAAGAATCATATCTAAGGTTTTTTAGCCAATTGAAAACTTCTCAAGAATATTCTTGAGATTTTCAACTTTGCTCTTCAAATCCTTATTTTCATTTTCAAGACCATTAACATGTAAATCATCAATTACCTCATCCTTAGAGGTTTTCAATTTTTCTACTTCTAATTTTAAGGATTTAACTTTGGCCTTAGATTTCTTAAGCATGTTTGTCAAGCAAGCTATTGTTCTATAGCACTTATCTAGCTCAAGAGAAATTACCTCTTCATCATCCGAAGATGATAAAGGTGCGGTTGAGGAGTCACTTGATTCATCACTGCTCTCATTGGATGATTCTTCTAAGGCTACGAGAGCCACATGACAGTGGTTCTTTTCCTCCTCCTTCTCCTTCTTCTTCTTCCTGTCACATGCCACAAAAGCCAACCCTTTCTCCTTCGGGCTTTGGTTAGAGATCTCATGTAGTTCCATTTCACAAAATAGATCTTCTAACTTAACTAAGGAAAGATCCTTGGAAACCTTGTAGGCATCCACCATGGATGACCACAATGTATTCCTTGGAAAAGCTTTTAGAACTAACCTTACTAGATCCCTATTTTCTACCTTTTCATTGATGTAGTGGAGGCCATTGAGGATCTCTTTGAATCTTCCATGGAGTTCACTTACCTTTTCATTTTCTTCCATAGACAGATTTTGGAGTTGACTGTGAAGGAGGTCCTTCTTGGCTATTCGAGTGTCTTGAGTTCCTTCGTGGAGCTCAATGATTTTGTTCCAAAGATCTTTAGCACTTGTAAAAGGACCCACCTTGATCAACTCCTCCTTGGTCAACCCGCATTGCAAAGTGACTACCGCTTTGGCATTTGCTTCACACTTTCTTATTTGCTCAACCGACCAACTTGAGAAATTGAGATCTTTTCCTTCAACATCTCTTGGAGGGGAGAAACCCTCCTTCACTGAGAACCATATGCTCATGTTGGTTTTGAGGTAGAACTCCATCCTTGACCTCCAATATGGAAAATCAGTGTCGTCAAGGAATGGAGGTCTGTTTGTGCTGTAACCTTCTCCTCCCATAGCCATCTTGTTGTAAGCTCTCGGATGTTAAGCCGTAAACAGAGCCCCAAGCTCTGATACCACTTGTTGGAAACGGATGGCTAGAGAGGGGGGGTGAATATAGTCAATTACTAAAATTTGCTCTCTTAAGTTTTCTGCGTGATCAGGTTAGTAGCAGCGGAAGCAAACAGCACAAACAGAACAATACAAAGAAAGAAAGCAAACCAAATCACAAAGACGGAGATGTACAAGGTTCGGGGATAACTTGCCCCTACTCCTTGGCGTGCCCGTGAGGTGGGCGATCCCTTGATCGTCGGCAGATCAAGCCCCGGTGAACCCGGATAAGATAAAGCCTCCTTCTCGGTGGAGAAACATCTCCACAGATCTCACGGATGATGGAACTTGAGTGCAGGAGATCACACAAGAAGGAACACTCACAAAGCTCTCACAGGAATGCAACAAGATCGCTCAAGCACAAAGCAACAGAGAGCACGAACACAGCCCAGCCAAACTTCCCAAGTTTCTGTCTTGTTCGCCACCGCTCCTCTGCATCCAGCATTGTCTCTTAAGCTCTGCTCACCATCACAAGCTTCGCCAGCATCCATTGAGCCAGCCTGAACCCACTGACCTCCCTGAGCACTCAGTCCACTGAAGACCTCCTCTCCAGCTGAGTCTCCGTCAGTCGCCAGCTGCTCCAGTTGCCGTTGAAACCTGAGAAGGAGAAACAAACAAACCGGCTCCAAGGAAAGCCTCCCATTGACTCTCCTCCAATGTTTGAATCATCCCTGTAAAGCTTGCACACTCCAATAGAAGCTTAGCAATGCATATCAAACATAATCAGCGATGTAGCAGAGAATCGGCAGTGAAAACAGACGCGATCAGAGCTTCTGACAGCGTATTTGAATTAAAGTTCTGCGCCTGATCGTTCACCAGACCGATCAGGAAGGACCCTGATCGGTCACCAGACCGATCCAGAAGTCTTCTGCACACTCCTGATTGGTCCCCAGACCAATCAGGCTCCTGCCTGATCGGTCATCAGACCAATCAGGCTCCAGCCTGATCGGTCACCAGACCAATCAGGCTGCTTCCAGACCGATCAGGAGTCATCCTGATCGGTGATAGTGAGAACCTTGCGATAAATGATCGTTCACTAGACCGATCTGAGCAGTATCCCTGATCGGTCACCAGACCGATCAGGAGCAGATCAGCAGGGGAACCCAACTCACTGTTCGCTCCCTGATCGGTCACGAGACCGATCAGGAGCTGTGCAGTGAGTGAAACACACACTCCCTGATCGGTCACCAGACCGATCAGACATCGCTGGATCGGTCACCAGACCGATCCACGAAGGAGCAGCGTGCCAACTCCCTGATCGGTCACCAGACCGATCCAGGGACGCAGACCTAGCCTTCCAAGCTAGGATTTCATTCACCTTAGCCCTCCAAGCTAAGGATTTTTCAATCTAACTCTCCAAGTTGGGAATTTGCACCTAACCCTCCAAGTTAGGACTTTTTACCTAGCCCTCCAAGCTAGGACTTTTCACCTAGCCCTCCAAGCTAGGACTTTTCACCCAACCCCTCCGAGTTAGACCTTCATCCAACCTAGCCCTCCAAGCTAGGCACCTGACCCTCCAAGCCAGGACTTTTTCACCTAACTCTCCAAGATGCGACTTTTCACCTAACCCTCCAAGTTAGGACTTTTCACCTAGCCCTCCAAGCTAGGACTTTTCACCTAGCCCTCCAAGCTAGGACTTTTCACCCACCTCTTCCGAATTAGGACTTTTCAACACCTGGCTTCACTCACCAGGACCCGGCTTCACTCACCGGGATTTCCAACACCTGGCTTCACTCACCAGGACCCGGCTTCACTCACCGGGATTTCCAACACCTGGCTTCACTCACCAGGACCCGGCTTCACTCACCGGGATTTCCATCACCTGGCTTCACTCACCAGGACCCATCTTCACTCACCGGGATTTCAACCTAGCTTCACAAGCTAGGACCTGGCTTCACTCACCAGGGTTTCATGCCCAGTCCCCGACCAGGACTTTAACCCAAATTCGCTCAACCAAACTTAAATCATTGTCAAACACCAAAATAACAACCGGGCCAGACTGCATCAACATCAACCACATTTGAAAGAGATATTAATTTATTAAAATATTTAATAAATTAATAATAGAGGAAGATCAAAAATTTCTCTTCATTGGATGAAGAGAAGTTGAAGAGTCACATGAGAAAATGTGTTCTAAGTGGGTTTTTATTAGCATTAATGGAGGGAAGTTAAAGGGTAAAAAATGTTTCATATTCTTGAGATGAGTATAAAAGAGTTTTTCTTGTCATTTGGATGATGAACTTGTCATTCTTCCTTCCCTTCCTTCTCTTGGCCAAAATCCCTCTTCTCCCTCTCGTTCTTGCATTGTGAATCTCCCCTTGTGGCTAGTAACACAAAGGTGATTCTTCTTTGAAGCTTGAGAGATCGTGTTCATGTAGATACGCATAGAGGCACGAACACTTGAACGTGTAAAAGATCCAACATACCTCGGACAAGCTGGATAAGCGAAGGGTACACGCCAATGGTATACGATAGGAATTTGTAACTTAACTTTGCATGAGTTTTCTTTCACATAGATCACTCGTGGGATCTGTAGGATCAGTGTCGTCGATAGAGGGGGGTGAATATCGACTCAAAAATCTTGTCAGAAATTCATCGTTCGTTCATTCTAGTCAAAGAGTTAGTACGTAGCGAAATAATAAAGAACGAAAACAAACAACACAATAAGACACGCGGGATTTATTTACTTGGTTCCCGACCCCCTGGGTCAATACGTCCAAGCCCTATGTACTCGTCGTGAGTCCACTAATGGTCTCCTTTTGGAATTTCCGAAGACGGAGAATACCCATCTTACAGTATGTTTACAAGCAAGGAATAAATAAATTGAAACACAATTTGTAAATAAAAAGCAAACCAAAAACTCGGCCAACTCTGGAAGTCCGAAGCGCCTCTTGCTTCTTCCTGGAGCCTCCTTGGTCACAGAGCTTCAACTTGAGCGCTTTTTCATTCCAGAGAATGCTTAGAATGATGTAGAAAGTGATGTTCTGAGTTGAGGGGGTGATCCCCTTTATACAGCAGTGTCCAGGGTGCCCTAGAGACCTCTGAGGAGCCTCAATACGGTCAATCTTGATCCATAATCGCGAACTTTGCAGATGGGATAAACCATCCTTCCCAGACGCCTGGGAGACCACAAGCGCCTGGCTTGCCAGGCTCCTGGGAGTGGGTCTACGCCAACTGGGGTGCCCTCAAGCCCAGGGCGCCTGATACAACTCAGGCGCCCTAGATGACCTTCCCAAGCAGCTTTGTGTTGTGTTTAGTTCTCCTATCTTGTCTCCAACTCCAGGTACCTGCAAGACAACAAAACACACAACAAAACAAATATTCTTAGTATGAACGATTAGTTCTAACTTTATATTTCACCCGAAACCTAGGACGAACCGACGCCTAATATTCCCTTTCCCGGGGAACGCGTTGTCACCTACTCCACACTGGAGAAGTTGCGTTTGCCAACCGGAACTTCCGCTTGAACATTCACTTAGCATCCGAGAACCCAAATCTCGAGACGTTCGACCTCGACCCATCTCTACTTCTATTTACGATCCCCGCTCAACTAAAGCTTTTGCCAATCGGGACCTCCAGCTGGACTTTTGCTCAGCCTCCGAGAACTAGGATCTCGAGACGTCCGACCTCGACCCGTCTCTACTTCTGTCCGACAACCCTCGCTTGGCAAAGACTCCGTTGCCCGATCCCCAACCAGGACTTAGTGATCAATCCCCCAAACCAAGAGTTCGTGCCCAGCTTCACTCACCAGGACTTAGTCCAACCTAGCTTCACTCGCTAAGACCCAGCTTCACTCACCAAGATTTAGTCCAACCTAGCTTCACTCGCTAGGACCCAGCTTCACTCACCATGATTTAGTGCCCAGCTTCACTCACCAAGACTTAGTCCAACCTAGCTTCCCTTGCTAGGACTCAGCTTCACTCACCAGGATTTAGTGCCCAGCTTCACTCACCAGGACTTAGTCGAACCTAGCTTCCCTTGCTAGGACCCGACTTCACTCACCTAGATTTCTTTCATCAAAATCACTCCTTTGCTAGTCATCATGATCCTAACTAAACTTACTCCATTTTTCAGATAAATATAACTCCAAACCTCAAGTCCGGTTTGGTTTACTCCCTTGGTCAAACTGACCAACCTGGGTTCTGATTCACTCTGTCAAACATCAGATCCTGTTTGGCTAACCCTTTGTCAACCTGATCAAACCTGGGTTTACCCTACCAAACATAAGGTCCTATTTGGTTTAACCCTTGATCACTTTGACTAACCCTTACCTTATCTAACATATATTGTTACTAACTTAAGTATATTGTTAAACATCGAAATACTTAGAGAAAGATATCATTGATGCATCTTGCACCAACAATCTCTCCCTTTTTGATGTTTGATAATATCTTAAGTTAGAATCGGTCTTAAGGGTTAAATCTCGGTTTAATCCTTTGGGAGAAATCGAAAAAAATCTAACTTCAGGACCTGATGTTTGGCAGGATGATCAAACCTAGATTAAATCTGGTTAATATATTGAGGTATAGTATTTTGAGGACAGCAGAGTCTTTGAGTATAAGTGGGAGATTATTAGTATGTATACTAAAAGCCTTGCCTTTTCTGTATAAACATCTACATTTTGAAAGAGAATCACAAGATCACTGTTGCATGTTTGTATTAGTATGTGCAAAATGTCTAATACTTTACACTGTAGATAACATGGTGTGTGGTGTCACACGGAAGATCATGTTGTCAGTTCCTTGTAGAGTATAAGTAGAGGCTCACAACCGAGATGGAGTTGGATAAACCATTGGGATGGTTGTTGTGTAATTTGGTGTTGGTTTGTCTTGACCATAGAATTACACTAGTGTACTTTGTGTGCATTGAGCAGGACCAACATAGAGGTGATCCAATTTATACTGACTTTATAATTGGATCAGACCTGGGTTTATTATGGAGTACATGCTCTGAATCCCGATATAATAACGGGCACATGTATTTAATATTAATTTATTTGATTTACCAATGGGCGAGATTTATTCTGTTAAATTGATATGCCCGGTAAGTTGAAAAATAATATTATTTACATGGTGTGTCATTGATTATAGACGGAATCCGTGTCCTGGTGAGTCGGGATGATGATGCCCCCTTGATGAGCTCATAAGGTTCATCATGTTAAATCCTGCAAATGGACTTGGTCCAACATGATGATAAGGATGAGTGGTACTAGTCAAGGAGTTAGAGGTTGATTAATTAAAATTGTCAGTAATTTAAATTAATCAACGGGCATTCGATATCTTAAACACGGGGAGAAATTGTACTCATAATAGGTGGAGCCCATATGTAAATATGGGGGTTGGTGAGGTAGTTCAATGAAGAACCTTTAGTGGAATGGTTCTTCATTAATAGATCGGGTTTGGATCCATTAGCAGGCCAAGACCCAACTCCTCCTCATGGTCCCTATTGTAGCCCTATAAATACCCCATGGAGTCATGAAACCAAGTATTCCAATTCATCCAACCCCAAGCCTCTTCTCTCATCCTCTCTCTCTCCCTTCTCTCTCCTAGGTCAACCGGTCGGCGCCCAAAGAAGAGAGGAGTCTCTTCCTCTTTTCTTCCCATCCTCTTCTCCACCTCTTGGACAAAAGTCACAAGGACAAGGAGGAGTCTTCCTCTTCCTTTTGTGGTGCTCAGCAGCAAGAAGAAGAGGAAGCTCCCGGGTTGTGGAGAAGAAGCACCTTCTCTTGGTGAAGGTGGCGGCGCGAGCAAGGGAGGAGAAAAGGGGATTGGTGGCTGGGTTTTGGTGAAGAAGAGACTTATTTCTCTTCTTCTTCTTCTCCTTCCTCTCTGGTGCTTCCTTGTGGTCGGCGAGCATGGGAAGCTCCTTGTGGCCGGTGGCGCAAGGAATAGGGAAGAAGAAGGGCCGGTGGCAACCCTATCTCTAGGGTTTGGTTGGCGCGTGAAGAAGCGGTTGATTGGAAGGCCTTGGTGATTCCGGTTCTTGGTAGATCGTCGCCCACACAACGTCCAAGAGGGGAGGTCATACGATAGAAGATCGCGATGTAACGGGAAGGTATAACCTCTTTCTTGGCTCTTTGATTCTATCATTGCATATGGTGATTAATTAATTATCATGTTCTTAATTATTTGATAATTATTGTTGATAATTAATTATTTTGGACCCCGATAATAAACACAAAAATTGGCAATCCGTTCGTCGTCTTTTCCATGAACAATTGGTTAGGCGAGGTACAAGGTTCGAACTTTGAGTTTAGCTAAGTTGTAACTCGAATCAATTGGTACGACGATGAGACGGTCGTTTGGGAGATAGGTCTCCATTCGGATTATTTTTTTTTAATCCGTAGACATGGAGAGGTTTCCCATGGACGACCCGGTGTTCGCTTAGGAAACCCGCCAAGCTATCCAACAACTTGTATCAGAGATGAGGTTTCCAGTTTTGTGTGTTTAGGATTCAGTTACTTTTTGCACATTATCATGTATTTTATTTTTGCCAGATAATAGTAGGATGTGATAGGCTAACTCTTTGTTACAGGCATGAGATTCCAACTATTATGGCTTAAATAATATGTATATGTGATTGGTTGTGCATGGTTATAATTATTTGAATCCTCGGGGTTGACGAGGCTAAATTAGTATTTAATTTTTGTAATTAAATATGACACATGTTTAGCCGAGCTTTTTATTTACTTTCGATCTAGATTTTATGTACACTTCTTTGTGGAGTATAGGATCGATGGATGTAAATAAATAGCTTTTCATCTCGGCTCGGAGATCCCTTCAGTGGTGGCTTGCGCATGGTGTAGGGAGGAGCAGACGAGGTGGCGACATGACTGGAGGCGCATTGGAGACCAAAGTCATGATAGTTGGAAAATTTTAGAATTTTTCTTGTTTATTGTTTTGGTTTATGTGCTTGTTGTGTGTGCATGAAAATTCCTCATTATAAATAACTAAGTGGGAGAGGGTCCCTCAACCTCCATTACTAATTTGACAAGTGATGCGAACAAGCCTGCGCGTCAGCTCTGAGTGCCTTCCTCCCCATCGGATGGGCTTGTTCTGCGGATCACTGGGTCAGACATGATTATAGAAAATTATTGAAGAGCGTGTGATTTTTCCCATCAGACGACACATAATCTGAGATAATTTTCTTAGTATCGTGTAATGGTAAACACTTAGATGCAAATAATAGTATCCTCCCCATCGGAGTCACTGCTATTATTTGTAGGGTCAAAGTAACCAACTATTAATTTTATTTGTCAAAAAGTTAGGTTGACAAGATAATAAAATTAATGGGTAAACCCTCCTCTTATAAATGTAGAATTCGTATACGTCCACACCATTGTGGCATGCGAAATTCTCGGTGTTTTGAGGTGTTGGTTGATTTCAAATTTATTGTTTTGAGGAATCAATATGTTTTGAAATCTAAAGTTGTGATTGTTGTGATTCTCAGGGATTTTCAAAATGGCCTTTAACCCACTAGTTGTCATACTTAAGGAAAATAAACTTACGGGCCCTAATTATATAGATTGGAAAAGAAACCTAGACATTATCCTAACTGCTGAGGAGTACAAGTTTGTACTGTATGAGTTCTGTCCAGAAAAATCTAGCGAGAATTCTGATGTAGAGGAAAAAGAACGCTATAAGAAGTGGATCAAAATAGATGAGATGACGCGGTGTTACATCTTGGCATCTATGTCAAATGTATTGCAACATCAACATCAAGCTTTTTCCACTGCTTATGATATAATATTCAATCTCAAAGAACTCTTCGGACATCAGAATCGGGCCGCTAGGTAGGAAGCGATGAGAAACTTGATGACGACTACCATGGTCGAGGGACATCCGTGAGGGATCATGTCCTTAAGATGATGGCCCATCTCAATGAGATGGAAGTCCTTGGAGCGGAGATCGATGGGGAAACCCAGGTCGATATCATTCTCCAGTCTCTGCCTAGAAGTTTTGAGCAGTTCCGCCTGAACTATATGTGGGATCGTTTAGAATCGATAGAGGAGAGGTAAATATCGATAAACTTTCAGATATGAAAAGAATATTGTGCAGCAGAAAAAATGAAAGCAATGCTAACTCTTTTTCTTTTTACTTGGTTCGTGGTCTATGACGGCTCCTACTCGAAGGCTCACAGTCCTAGACCGTTTTCGTTGGACAATTCTATATTTTGAAAAAGTTTTACAAGAGTTGAATCACGAATACAGAATTTAAGTAAAACACTTAAAAATAATACCGACGACCGGAAAAGGATTTGAAGACCAGAGCAGCAGGTTGTCAATCTAGAGCGTTGTTGGCACTTGGAACTCAAGCATGGATAAAACAAAACTGAGCGCTTGTGTGCTTGAGTTGGAAAAGTGTTGTCCGGAAGCAAGGGGGTGAACCCCTTTTTATATAGGCATCCAGGGCGCCCCTGTTGCTGTAGGGCGCATGCCACGTCGCCGAGTTGGGCGCGTCCTCATCCACAAACTCGGCCACGCTTATCCCCTTATCCAAGGTGCCTGGGATGTCTGGGGCAGCCTGACTGCTCACGGGCACCTCCCATGCTTACGTGGAGGCTCAACTTTGCAGACTCTGGAATCACCCATCTAGGGCGCCTGTATCAATACAGGTGTCTGTGTTCTCGAGCGCCTGAGTCCTCTCAGGTGCCTGGGATGCAGAAACTCCTACCTTTGCTCCTGCAACCAGGGTTAGTTCCAGAACAACAATAATAGTAAAATTAAGTACAAGTAATAGCCTGCGCTGTCTTAGTTCTGACTTTGGGCTTCCAAAATGGAACCCTAGGTCGAACCGACTGTTGGTGCAGGAAGCACCATATCGAACCTTGTTTTGATATTGGCAAAGGATTCAAAGTTAAGTGTTATTTGTGATCTAACATGTTCACTAAGTATACAGGAAAAGAAGTCCTAGGTACACGAAGTCCTGGTCGAGGACTGGGCACGAAGCCCTGGCAAGGAGCTGGGCACCGAAGACCTGCTCGGAAGGTGGGCATGAAGCCCTGGTCGAGGACTGGGCACGAAGCCCTGGCAAGGAGCTGGGCACCGAAGACCTGCTCGGAAGGTGGGCATGAAGTCCTGGTCGAGGACTAGGCACGAAGCCCTGGCAAGGAGCTGGGCACCGAAGACCTGCTCGGAAGGTGGGCATGAAGACCTGCTCGGAAGGTGGGCACGAAGACATGGTCAGGTGCATCGGGCAAAAGTCTTACCGGAGGAGCTGGTTGGTAAAAGGTAAACTCTCCTGAGAGGAGTAGGTAAGGACGCGTTCCCCGTCGAGGGAACAGTAGGCGTCGGTTCGACCTAGGGCTCCATTTTGGAGACCCAAAGTCAGAACCAAGACAGCTAAGGCTGTATAAACCTAATACTTGATTGCTTTGTGTTGTTTTGGACTAACCCTGGATGCAGGACCAAAGGAACGTGTTTCTGCAGCTCAAAACGCCTCAAAGGAGAGAGGCAGCAGCTGAGCAGGGCGCCCCGGAGGTCCCGAGCGCCCCCAAGGTCAAGGCAAAACAAGTTAAGCAAGAAGACGCTTTGGCAACTTACTAGGAGGGCACCCCTGTGCTCCCGGGCGCCCCCGTGCTCCCGGGCGCCCCGGATGCCTTGGGCGCCCCGGGCTCAAGCTAACGAAGTGGATAAAACTTATCCAGCCGAGAATCCCGCTGAAAGAGTCAACCAGGGTGCCCCCTGCGTCCCAGGCGCCCCCGGTCAAACCTCAGCCCGATCCTAGAGGAATAACGGCTGACCGAGACTTAACCGAATCGATTGACACGTGGGGGGCGCCCCCAACGTTCAGGGTGCCCCGGGAGGCTATAAAAAGCCCCTCGACCCAAAGGCTTCAATAATCACTATTTCCAACCCCAATACGCTCTTCTACTCAAGCGCTCTGCTCCAGAAAACTTCCATCTCGAGATTCTAGCGCCGACGATGACCCTATGCACCGAAGAACGATCTACATCGGACGTCGGTAAAGAAGAGTTAATTTCTTAATTGTACTTTCTCTGCACTACTACTGTACATCTTCTTGTAATTATTTGCACGACTATAGTATTGCCCGCAATAAATGGTCAACGACCGTGGGCCTTGGAGTAGGAGCCGACCGCGACTCCGAACCAAGTAAATCGTGGTGTTTGCGTTTGGTTTTTGTGTTAAAATTCCGTTGTGCATACTCTTTCTAAATCTGAAATGCTTTACGATATTCACCCCCCCTATCGTATTCTCTCGATCCAACACCGACACCTAATGTTCCCTCTTCCGGGGAACACATCCTCACCTACTCCTCTCAGGAGAAGTTACCTTTTGCTAACCGTCTCCTTCGGTTGGACTTTTGCTCGGCCTCCGAGATTTGTCGGATCTCAAGACGTCCGTTCATCGACCCGTCTCTACTTCTGTTCGCAGCTCCTGACCAGCAAAGACTTCTGCCCGATCTTCCGGATCAAGACTTTGGTGCCTAGTCCACGACCAGAACTTATTATCCAACCCTCGATCAGGTCTTCAGTTCCCAGCCCACGACCAGGTCTTATTGTCCAACCCTCAGTCAGGTCTTCGGTGCCCAGTCCATGACCAGGACTTATTGCTCAACCTTGCAGGTCAAGACCTCGTGCCTAGTTTACCTAGGACTTTTCCTGCACACTTAACAGATCTATTAGATAACGATTTAACCTTAACTTTGAACACTTTGCCATCATCAAAACCTAGGTTCGATCTGGTACTTCCGACACCAACATCTCCCCCTTTTTGATCTATGGCAACCTAGTTCAAAAGTTAAGTGAAAACAGAAAAGTAAGACAGTTATTTAAAGCAGACATACTTCCTCTCTTTCCCCTTTAAAAATATTTTTGAAAAGCATGCATTAAGCTCCCCCCAAATTAAGGATTCTCCCCCTGAAGCTTCCAAAAACATGGAGTTTTTCGAAAAGACTTTTTGATTAAGTGTACCCTTCTTGAGGAAAAAGTTAAAGTCTTTTAGAAATAAAACAAGCAAAGTTTTATAAAGTTACTTTTTGTAAAACTTTTGAAAATGGAAAAAGTTAAGACACCCACTACAAGAATTTTAGAATTCAACAACACCCAATAAACAATGGTTTTTTGAAAAACTGTTGTCTTTTTTCCATTTAACAATGGTTTTACTAAAACCCGTTGTATTTGATCATTTTTTAAAAAAATGACAATTATTTTTAAAAAATCGTTGTCTTATATATGTCAAAGAAAATGATTTTTTAAAACTGATGTCTATAAGCTTGTTTTAGTAAATAAAATAAAAGAGATATATAAATAAATATATATAGTTATATATATAAATTAATATATAATTAATATAAATAGGAATTAAAAATTTGGAATTTATCATGTGAAAAATTTGGAATAATTTGTTGGAATTTTTGGAAATAATTGCGGGATTAATTGGGCGCAAAATTGGCTAGTTATGAATTATTTAAAGAAAAGATTTATTTTCGGAATTATCTTTTATATATATATATATATATAAAAGATTCATCGCCTGAGTTTTTCCCTGTGCCCTGGCCTCTCTCGCCGAACCCCTCTTCTCTTCTTACTCCTCCGTTGCAACTCACCCGTGACTCTCTTTTCTTTCCTCTCTTCGCGCATGCGTAGCGCCGCCGACGCTAGTGGTTTCTCGTCGCTCTTCCGCTTTATCTCCTTCTCCACACGAGACCTTGGATCGAGTCTCCCCGAGTTGCTCGTCGCCCCTTTCTTCCCGATCAGCTCCTGCCGTGAGCACGAGCAGTGTTGCCGGCCAAACTCTGACCACCATTGATCCCTTCTTCTCCGACTATAATTAGGTAAGGGTTTAGGGTTATGGTCGTTTTGCCTTTCCTTTCCCCGATTGTTTTTTTTTGTTGTGTTTTCCATCGATTGTCGCAAACATTGATTTCCTCATGTGAGGCCCTAATCGACCTCTGATTGCACCTCCTCTCTTTCGTGCGTCATTCTGAATTGGGGGTTTATTGGAGAGGAGCAACTTCATCTAAGGTTAGCTGTGGTGGCTTGGTTTGTCAGATCGGAAAAAAAAGAGAGTAGAGGAAATCAACGCGCATGGCTTTCTAGGTATGGATTGTTCGTGTTCATTGATCTTGGAGGAATTGGTTGTGGATTAATTTGATCAATGGTATGGCTTGTGCTATGAAGCATCAGACCAACAGAAGGAAAGCCAGCCGAAGAAAGGAAGATCCAGCTGAATCTTCAACTTCGAAGACCAAACAAAATGTGACCTGCTACGAATGCAACAAGAAAGGACACTACAAATCGGAGTGCCCCAACTTAAAGGAAGCCACGAAGACTCGAAGGAAGAAGGCTCTTCAAGCCACATGGGACGAATCTTCCTCCGAAGAAGAAAAAGAGGCCCCACAGTCAAACCTTCTAGCCTTAACCGCTTTGGAAGACATCGACACCAGATCAGAATCGGAGCCGGACGACAGAAAGCTCACAATTTCGGAAAACGGCAAAATAACGGTAAGTGGTTATTCTGAAGTTGATTTATCAAAGTTAATTGCTTACTTATCTCGTAACTTGGTGAAAGCTAAAATCAGAGTTGAGTCCCTCCGACAGGAAGTAAAACTCCTGAAAGAGGAAGCTAACTCTAGATCCTTTACCGAGAAGGTTCAAGAAGGAACCTCTACTCAAGTTGAAAAACTTGAGAAAGAGAACTCCTCCTTGAAAACTCAAGTTCAGGACCTTAGAGCGCCTTTAGAACGGTTCACTTCTGGTTCCAAGGGTCTTGACATGATCCTTGGAAAATAGAAGTCCGTTCTAAATCGATCCGGGTTAGGGTATTGAACCAAGTCGAGACAACGGTCATACTATGCTGTATTGAACCAATCAAGACCCAAAGTTCAAGCATGGGTACCCAAACTTTGCTTGAATAACCAAGCTGGACCAAACCAGTATTGGATCCCCAAGGACAAGATTCATATCTTGCCTAACCATTACCGTGGCTTTAGTCCAGGGGGAGCCAATTTAAAAATAATTTTTATAATTAGATAATTTTTTTCTTAATTTTAATTGCATGCTTGATTGTTTATTTATTTCTGCAAGTTATCATGCTTAGACCTAGGACTGGTTAGACTAAGGACTGAAATAGTTTAATTGAAATTTGAAAACCTAGTATTGGGTGGAGGTGAGATGATAGTACGTTAGGGAAGCCATTTTGGCGGAACTAGCCGAAGCTACCGATCCAAGACCCAAACTAGTTAGACCAAAATCTCTCAAAGAGTAACTTGAAAATGAATTTTCAATAAAAGGCGTTGTCAAGAAAAAGGTTGATGATCCAATAAGGCTACGGCCAAAGAAGGCCTAGTGCCTCGCCAAGACCTGGAAGTCAATTATTGAAAACCAAATTCACTTTACTATTGTCAAATTTAAATCTAACACAAACATCCATTAATCTTATATTCAACCACTTTTCAAAATAAACTTAAAACTTAATTAAATTGTTTTCAAAATTAACTCAACCTTTTCAAAATTAATCATGTTTGTGTTAAAAATAATAATAATAAAATCTTTACTTCTGTTAAAACCTGTCTCACAAAACCCATAAGGTTAACGTGATTGATAACTATAGATTGGGTGAGACAGACTAGGTTGTGAAAATCAATTTAAGCTATCCTTAATTCTAATTAGATCCAAATCAATAAATTCTTTATGTGTAGGAACATAAAGATTTGGACCAATGGATGTTGGATAGCGGGTGCTCCAAATACATGACTGGAGACAAATTGAATTCACCAAACTCAAGTTCAAGAACCTATAGGCTCAGTAGCATTTGGCAACAATGCTACACTTAAAGTCATTGGGTCAGGTAACATTGAACTCAAATCCGATTTTGTAATTAAAAAGGTACTCTTGGTTGAGAACTTTAAGTTTAATTTGCTTAGTATAAGTCAATTATGTGATACTGGCTATATAGTTACCTTTACCAACTCTGACTACCTGATTAGAAATTTGTAAAACTCAGAAGTCATGCTTAAGGGTACTAGGAAAAATAATATTTATACTATAAATCTACCCTTAGTACCTAAATGCCTCTTAACTCAGTTAGAAGAATCAAACCTCTGGCATAGGAGATTAGGTCACACTAATCTAAGACTAATTTCAAAATCACCCAACTTGGTCTAATTAAAGGAATACCAAAAATTAAGAATCATGAAAACATGATATGTGACTCATGTAACCAAGGTAAACAAACAAGGTCTAATCACAAACAAGTTCAATCAGACCTAACTCAAACCACACTTGAGCTCCTGCACCTTGACCTATTTGATTCACATAAAACCAAGTCACTAAGCGGAAACCGGTACTGCTTAGTCATTATCGATGATTACTCTAGGTTTACTTGGGTAAGGTTCCTAAAAACTAAGGATGAAACCCTAAATTTATTCATTGACCTATGTAAGGTAATTGAGAATCAAAATGATACCAAAATCAAAAGACTTAGGAGTGATCACGGGGCAGAATTTGAAAACCAAAGGTTTGAGGAATTTTGTAAGATAAACGGGTATATTCACGAATTTTTATGTCCTAGAACCCCCAGCAAAATGGGATAGTAGAAAGGAAGAATAGAACCCTACGGGAAGCCACTAGGACTATGCTCAATGAATTCAACCTAGCTAACCAATTTTGGGATTAACCCTACAGTAAAATGGGTCCTAATTAACAAACGACATAATAAAACTCCCTATGAACTATATTATCATAGACTTCCAAACCTACACTACCTAAGGGTCTTTGGGTGCAAAGTCCATATCCTAAACACCAAGGACTACCTAGGGAAATTCCAGTCTAAGTCAACCCCTGGAATATTTTTACGATATTCAACAACAAGTAGGGTCTATAGGGTCAACAATAGACAAACTAAGAAAATTGAAGAAACAACGAATTTAATATTTGATGAGGAACTTAATTCAGAATCTAATAATCCAAATCTGAATCCATCAAATATTGATCAAGAAGATAATGAACAAATTATGGAATCATCAATTGAACCACTAGTTGAAACTCTGACTATTGAACCAACTACTGCGTCAATTGAACCAACAAACGAACCAACCCAAGTAATTGAACAAAATACTGAACCTAACCGTCCAGCCGGACCTAAGGCTGAACCAAGTTCTAGAAGAACCAAGAAACCCAGACTCAGTCACCCCTCTAACCAAATTGTGGGTGATCTAACCTTAGGAGTCAGAACTAGGTCTTCCTATAGAAATCTTAGTCAGATCGCACTAATTTCAAAAATTGAACCTAAGACTATAGAGGAAGCCATACCTGATCCTGATTGGATCATAGCAATGCAAGAGGAATTAGCACAATTTGAGAGGAACCAAGTTTGGGAACTAGTACCTAAACCTGAGGGCAAATCCATCATAGATACTAAGTGGGTATTTAGGAACAAACTAAATGACCAAGGGGAAATGTTGATGCAGTCTGGCCCTGATTGTTGTTTTGGTGTTGACACCGATTTAAGTTTAGATTGATGATTATTGATTATGATTAAGCCCTGATCGGGGATCAGGCATGGTATGAAAATTCCTAGTCTGGAGGGCTAGGTGTTGGAAAATCCTAACCTGGACGGTTAGGTGTTGAAAATCCTAGCTTGGAGGGCTAGGTGTATGAAAAGTCCTAATTCGGAAGAGGTGGGTGAAAAGTCCTAGCTTGGAGGGCTAGGTGAAAAGTCCTAACTTGGAGGGTTAGGTGCAAATTCCCATCTTGGAGAATTAGGTGAAAAAGTCCTGGCTTGGAGGGTCAGGTCCTAGCTTGGAGGGCTAGGTTTGGAAAGTCCTAATCCAGAAGAGTTGGGTGAAAAGTCCTAGCTTGGAGGGCTAGGTGAAAAGTCCTAGCTTGGAGGGCTAGGTGAAAAGTCCTAACTTGGAGGGTTAGGTGCAAATTCCCAACTTGGAGGGTTAGGTGAAAAATCCTTAGCTTGGAGGGCTAAGGTGGAAGAGAACTTAGCTTGGAGGGCTAAGTTTACGTCCCTGGATCGGTCAGGTGATCGGTCAAGGAAGCTGGCAGGCTGCCCTATTGTGGATCGGTCTGGTGATCGATCCAGCAATGACTGATCGGTCTGGTGACCGATCAGGGAGCACACAGTGAGGTTGGGAACCTACTGTACTGCTCCTGATCGATCCGGTGACCGATCAGGGAGTGTGTGTTTCACCTACTGCTTGGCTCCTGATCGGTCGGGTGACCGATCAGGGAGCGAACAGTTGAGGTTGAGTTCCCTTGCTGATCTGAACCTGATCGGTCTGGAGACCGATCAGGATCACTATGCAGATCGTTCCGGAGAATGATCCAGCATCGCAGGTTCCTCACTATGATCGATCAGGCTCTAGCCTGATCAGTCTGGTCATGATCTGATCGGTCTGGTGACCGATCAGGAGGCTGCCTGATCGGTCTGGTGACCGATCAGGACTACGAAGCTCAGAAATCGCCCAAGAAAGGGGTGGATCGTTCGGGTGATCGATCCACAACCTGGGATCGGTCTGGTGATCGATCCAGGAGAAGTCACAAAAAAATCACGATTTCTAATTGAGCGTTGGGGACCGATCAGGACGGAGCCTGATCGGTCTGGACCTAGCCTGATCGATTTGGTGACCAATCAGGAGTCGCTCTAATCGGTCGGGTGACCGATCACTTTAATTCAAATTGCACTGTCAGACGCTCTGATCACGTCTGACCGTATCCGATTCGCTGATGTTTGCCTCTGATATTTGATTTACTGTGTGATATACTGCTCTAACAGTCTGATTAAGCTGCAGGTGACAGGGGAGGATTCAAACACTCAAGGAGAAGTCAATGGAGGCTTTCCTTGGAGCAGGTTTGTCCATTTCTCATCTCAGGTTGCAACGGCTGGAGCTACAGGACTGAAGTCGCTGACTGAAGCTTGGCTGAGGGAGCTCAGGAAGTTCAGTAAGGGTTCAGTGGTAGCTGGCGTTGGCAGTGAGGCAGCTGGAGGCTGCTGGAGATGAGGTCACTTGATGCTTAGTGGAGAAACAAAAGGGACGAGAGACAGCTTCGGTGAAGCAGAGTTCTACAGCTTGTGTTTTGAGTTCTTGCCGCCCTGAGTTCTCCACAACTGCTTGCTGTGTTCTTGAAGTTTCCATCATTCTGAGCAAGCGATCGAGAAGCAACCAATCTTTACTTGAGCGCTTGAAGGAGAGAACAAGTAGCTTGGAGTCCGACAGTGGGAAGACACGAAGAAGGGTTCTTGCGTGAGATCGCCACTGGGTGGAGCTCAGGGAAGCTAGCTGTGTTCTTGTCCTTGCTAAGTGTTTGAGTAAGATCTTTCTCGTAGTTTCTTTGTGCTTAAACTTTATCCTGATTGAAACGCTGTGGAGAGGTTTCTCCACCGAGAAGGAGGTTGCATTATATCCGGTGAAACCGGGGCTTGATCTGCCGACGATCAAGGGATCGCCCACCTTAAGGGCACGCCAAGGAGTAGGGGCAAGTTATCCCCGAACCTTGTAAATTCTCCTATTAGCGATCTTGCTAATCTTGCTAGTTAGTTTTCTGTTTTAGTTTCTGCACTTTCTGTTTTCCATACTTCCGCTGTGCTACTAACAACTTCAAGTGCAGAAACTTGCTAACTTCGTGAAGTGAAAAGTGATTGGCTATATTCACCCCCCCTCTCTAGCCATCCCGTTTCCAACAAGTGGTATCAGAGCTTGGGGCTCTGTACACGGCTTAACATCCGAGAGTTTTCAACAAGATGGCGTTGAGAGAAGGCTTCTCCACCACCCGACCTCCATTCTTTGATGGCGCCGATTTCCAATATTGGAGATCAAAGATGGAATACTATTTGAAGATGGATATCCATACTTGGTTCACGGTGAAGGAGGGATTCACCCCTCCTAAGGATGATGAAGGAAAAGAACTTGAGTCATGGAGGTGGACTGCCGAACAAACACGAAAAAGTGAAGCCGACGCGAAGGCGGTTGTCACTCTACAATGTGGCATGAACAAAGACCAACTCATCAAGGTTGGTCCTTTCGCAAGTGCAAAGGACTTGTGGAACAAACTCATTGAACTCCATGAAGGCACCCGAGACTCTAGAATTGCAAAGAGGGACTTGTTCCTCAATCAACTTCAAAATCTCTCCATGAAGGAGAATGAGTCGGTAAGTGAGCTCCATAGCCGGTTCAAGGAAGTCCTCAATGGGCTTCATTCAATTGATGAAAAGGTCGAGAATCGCGACCTTGTGAGGTATGTCTTGAAAGCATTTCCAAGGAATGCTTTGTGGTCATCCATGGTGGATGCCTACAAAGTATCCAAGGATTTATCTATTGTAAAGTTAGATGACTTGTTTTGTGAGATGGAATTGCATGAAATGGCTAACAAAGGCCCCAAGGAGAAGGGGATTGCCTTAGTTGCAGGTGACCGGTCAAACAAGAAGAAGAAGGAGAAGGAAGTCTCTTCATCTTCATCCTCTTCCGAATCTGAGTCCTATTCCGAAGAAGATGGCAGTGACTCCTCTTCATCCGAAATGGCGAACTTCGTGCGAAGGATGATGAGAAGGGATCGACGTTTCAAGGGTAGAGGTAACACTAGTGAATCCAAACTTGATAAGACTAATGCCTCTTGCTTTGAGTGTGGTAGGAAAGGGCATTTCAAGAATGAATGTCCAAAGCTTAAGAAGAAGGAGGAGAAATCCAAAAGAAAAGAAGAGAAAGCCAAGAAGAAGAAAAAGGCCTTGAAGGCCACTTGGGATGAGTCATCCTCTAGCTCATCCGATGAAGAGAAGGAGGAGAAGAGCACAAGGCATGTGGCACTTATGGCTCTTGGAGAGGAGAGCAGTGATGAATCTTCAAGCTCCTCAAACGCAGCTTCATCATCTTCGGATGATGAAGAGGTAACTTCTCCCGAGCTTGAAAAGTGTTATAGGGCGATTGCATGTTTAACTAGTATGCTTAAAAAGTCCAAGAATAAGATTAAGGCATTGCAAGTAGAAATTGATCAATTGAAGGCTTCTAGAGATGATAACATTGATGATTTGAATGTCGAATTGCTAGAAGATGAAATCAAATCATTAAAACATGAAATTGAAATTTTGAAATCCTCTAAGGTTGAGGAAGTAAATGATTTGCATGATAACTTGTTAGTAGAGGAAAACCAATCTTTGAAGAGTGAGATTGAGAAGCTCAAGAATATTCTTGGGAAGTTCTCAACTAGCTCTAAGACCCTAGATATGATTCTAAATGCCCAAAGGGCAGTCTATAATAGGGCCGGTATTGGTTACCGCCCTAAGGAACCCTCATTTGTGTCTCTCATGTCTAGGACTGACATGAGACAATCTAGGACACCCAAAACTCAAAAGAAAGTTGTCAAGGCATGGGTGCCTAAGTCATGTTTAGTTGATGCTTTAGGTCCCAAGGTTTGGGTACCTAAAACTTCTATTTTTCGAATTGTGTAGGTTATGATTGAGGGGGAGCATCTATCAACTTGGTTCGTTGATAGTGGATGCTCCAAACACATGACCGGGGATAGATCACTGTTTACCATACTTCACAAGAAAAGTAGAGGTAATGTATCATTTGGTAACAATGGTAGTCTTAAGGTCATAGGAATAGGAGACATTCAAATATCCGAATGTCTTAGAATTTCAAATGTTCTTCTAGTCAAGGGGATGAAATTTAATCTCCTAAGTGTGAGTCAATTGTGTGACACGGGTTACACAATTGATTTCCAACCAAGTCAATGTCTAGTTAGACACAATGACACCTTGGACACAGTACTAGTAGGAACAAGAGTAGACAATATTTATCAAGTTTCATTTAAAAGTGCTACTAATGTTTCTGCTAAGTGTTTCATGTCAAAAGAAGAAGAGTCCACCCTTTGGCACCGGAGATTAGCTCATGTGAACATGAAGAACATCCGGAAGTTGGCCAACAAGGGGTTAGTCCGTGGCTTACCAAGCATCAAGTATGAGAAAGATAAACTTTGTGATGCATGTCAAATGGGTAAGCAAACCAAATCTGCACATAAAGGTAAAAGCGCTGTAAGTACTTCCAATGCATTAGATTTACTTCATATGGATTTATTTGATTGTAGTACCATCATATCATTGAATGGAAGTAGATATTGCTTTGTTATCGTTGATGATTTTACTAGATACACATGGACTTACTTTTTAAAATATAAGGACCAAACCTTAGATATTTTCATTTCTTTTTGTAGAAGAGTTGAAAATGAAAAATCATCAACAATTAAGACAATTAGAAGTGATCATGGAGGTGAATTTCAAAATCAAAGGTTTTTAGAATTTTGTCAAGTAAGAGGATATAGACATGAGTTCTCTACTCCTAGAACACCACAACAAAATGGTGTTGTAGAGAGGAAGAACCGTGTACTTCAAGAGGTTGCACGAAGCATGTTTAATGAGTACTCACTCCCGAGTTACTTATGGGCTGAAGCTGTAAATACAGCTTGCTATGTGCAAAACAGAGTCCTCGTCCATAGGTTTTTAGGGAAGACTCCCCATGAACTTTGGTTTGGGAAACCACCTACGGTTAAACACCTTAGGGTGTTTGGCTGTAAGGTATTCATCCTAAACACCAAAGATCACCTTGGAAAGTTCACGGCTAAGGCTGATGAAGGGATACTAGTCGGGTACTCCCTCGTTAGTAAAGCCTACCGAGTCTACAACAAGAAATCTAGATTAGTTGAAGAGTCTTCTGATGTGGTCTTTGAAGAAATTCCTAAATCAACTGACCAATCAGAAAATGTAGAAGGAGTTCAACTCGAACTTAGGAGACTAAGTTTGAATGAAACTCCAAGTGTTGTTGATGGTGATGAGTCTGATGATGGTGAAACTAGACAACCCATTGATCAGCCGGATCCTGAGGCTGAACTTGTGTCTAGTGAACCCGTTCAAGAAGCACCACCAACTCCTAGGCAAACTAGATTAGCCTCTAGTCATCCCCAAGACCAGATTTTGGAGACATCCATCAGGGGGTTAGAACTAGATCATTCTTCCGGAATGAGGCTAATGAAGTTGCCCTAATTTCCGAAATGGAACCTAGGAAAATTGATGAAGCATTAAATGATCCCGATTGGATCATTGCAATGCAAGATGAACTAGGTCAATTCGAAAGGAGTCAAGTTTGGGACTTAGTCCCTCGACCCAAGAAGACCACCATTATTGGAACCAAATGGGTCTTCAAGAACAAATTGAACCATAAGGGAGAAATCATTAGGAACAAGGCACGCTTGGTAGCCAAAGGCTATAGTCAAGTTGAAGGCCTTGATTATGATGAGACCTATGCTCCCGTGGCACGATTAGAGTCCATCCGATTGATGCTCGCATTTGCAGCACATCGTGGCTTCAAATTATATCAAATGGATGTCAAATCGGCCTTCCTAAATGGTTTGATTAGAGAAGAGGTCTACGTCGAACAACCTCCGGGGTTTGAGATACCGAATTCCCAAACCACGTGTTCAAGCTCAAAAAGGCACTTTATGGCCTTAAACAAGCACCCCGGGCTTGGTATGAGCGGTTGTCGACATTTTTGATTGAGAAGGGCTTCGTTAGAGGCCAAATAGACCTACACTATTTCTGCGGAGAGATAGTGACGATATATTTGTAGCCCAAGTATATGTCGATGACATAATCTGTGGCTTAAACAATAAGGGCTATTTAAATGAGTTCATTGGACACATGGAAAGTGAGTTTGAAATGAGTCTAGTGGGAGAGTTGACTTTCTTCCTTGGACTTGAAATCAAGCAAACTCGCGATGGTATCCATGTGCACCAATCAAAGTATACTCAAGAGATGCTTCAAAAATTAACATGAGTGATTCAAAGGAGGTAACCACTCCCATGGCTACAAACACAAGATTAGACAATGATGAGAATGGTAAACCCGTTGATTTAACTCAATATCGAAGCATGATAGGTAGTTTGCTATACCTCACAGCTAGTCGACCGGATATCCTATTTGCTGTGGGTATGTGCGCTAGGTATCAAGTTTGTGCCAAGGAATCTCATTTAATTGCTGTTAAGCGAATTTTGAGATATCTCAAGGGCACATTTGGTGTAGGTCTATGGTACCCCCGTACCGAATCTTTTGACTTAATTGGCTATACGGATTCCGACTACGCTGGATGTAAGTTGGACCGAAAAGCACTAGTGGGGGTTGCCAATTCTTAGGTTCGTCCTTAGTAAGTTGGTCGAGTCGGAAGCAACATTGTGTTGCTCTTTCCACTACCGAGGCGGAATATATCGCCATGGGAGAGAGTGTATCGCAATTGTTGTGGATGATTCATACCTTAGAGGACTATGGATTGAGTTACAAGGGTGTGCAAGTGTTGTGTGATAACATTAGCACAATTAACCTAACCAAGAATCCAGTCCATCACTCTAGGACCAAACACATTGAAGTAAGACACCACTTCATTAGGGATCATGTGGCTAGGGGAGATATTGTACTCTCACATGTAGAGTCCAAATCAAACCTAGCCGACATTTTCACTAAACCACTTCCCGAAAATGAATTTAGTTTTCTAAGATGGGAGTTGAGAATGTGTCGCGCTTCATAGTTTTTCAATTTACATTCAAACCCTCTATGATTATTTCAAATTGTTGGGGAACAATTGGGTAACATTGGGGACATCTCACACAAACTATAAGGTTTAACAAAACATTTTTGATTGCTAGATATAGGGTGAGATGTTAGGATCAACTCAATTTCTCAAAATGTCAATGCATCCCTTGAGAAATTAAGTTGACGAGATAATAATCACTTTGGTGACCAAGTATGGGGAAAACCATTGCATAACATATGTGTATATGGCTCCATGATCATACTTGGATATTCCAATCAAGGCAACTTGATTGGAAACCCGAATTTGATACAAACTTAGTTGAAATTGCTTGAATGATTGTTGATTGAGTTTGATTCCATTTGGATGGATCAAAGTGATTGTTGAACCCATAAGAACCTTTGATCCTTGTTCAAGGATCAATTTTAGTCATGAAATCATGTCCAAGTTCGATAAATTTCACCAGATCTCGTTGG
>JAGFNQ010004108.1:302373-356301 GCA_024364735.1 Boesenbergia rotunda | reverse complement strand
TTTCTCACTTATGTCTATGATCAAATCTATCTACCTTTTGATTGGGTATCATATATGATCAATTCTTGTTTTGTATGATCGATCTTATCAAACAAATTGTTTACATCATGTGTATGACCAATTCGAATCTATAGAAAGTCTTCCAAGGGCAAGGACGTTGCTGAGGGCAGCGCGAGGGGGAAAGCCCCTTCCTCCTCTGCCCCTTCCAGAAGGCCACAGCCGTCTTCTAACTCCCGATTCCCGAATGCGGCCTGTGAACAGGCCTTTCAAGCAAGGACCTTCAAACTTTTACCCTGTCGATCCATTGATATTCCCTTCCTAACTGAGTACTGCCCCTCTGTCATGGAGATTGTCACTTATTACAATCTGGGTTTTCTTCTTTCCTTAGTACGGACCATAAATTACGACCTTGTCTCGGAGTTTTACAATAACCTACAACAAGGTCCTCAAGGGGGTTTCGAGTTCACTACTCGTGTCGGAAAAATGAACCTTGATTTTTCATATGAGATTTTAGCCGAATACTTAGGTGGTCGACGATCACCTAACCTCTATTCGCTTTATCCCGAGCTCCCTGATCCTCTGCTGGCCCCGTTTTCAGATGTTACCCCTGACTCTATCTATCAGCACTTCTTTGGTCATCCTCGCCCTGCCGGGCTTGACGAATTGGGTCCAGTTTTCCCCACTTTTGCAGCCCTCCGCCTTGCTCCAGCTGATTATGTCCTTTTCAAGATCATCACAAATTGCATTTTACCCATTACTTCAAAGCCGTTGGCCGAGATCCGACCCTATCACTGCCTCATGCTCTACGGCATGCATTGCCGGATGGACTTTGATATCATGGAGAGCATTTTTCAGTCTATCCTATCCTACCGTGAGCCTAGCCGTCGCACGGTTTATATGCCTTTTGGTCACATCATCACTGATTGGCTTATGTCAGTTGGTGTTGACGTCACCAAAGGCAGGACCATGCCCATGGTTAAGCAAGATTGTCGTTTGGGCCGGCGAGCTTTTGCAAAGTCTGGTATTATCATTCGTGAGAGTGATGGGGTTCTTAGTGTGGAAGGATGAACGCGGACTTGGTGAGCTGCCTGGCGGAGCACCACATTTTCAGGCACCACACGAGGCTCCTCCTGCTGACAACGAGTATGATGACGAGCCGAAGCCTGATCTTCGCTGGCAGATCGCGGAGCTGGATCAGACCTTCCAGCAGGATTTCAGTTGCGAGAGGCTTACCGCGAGGAGACCCGATCACGGTTCAGCTCTATTGAGCACAGATTGACAGCGATTGAGACTGACGTCTCTGGGACTCGTGCCCTCCAGCAGACATGGTATGATGAGTGGCGCAGCCACACATTTCCAGGAGGTGCACCTTCATCGAGTACTGCACCAGGGTCCTTTGCTCCTACTGATGCGACGATGGATGACCTTATGCACGATGACGACCCACCAGCTGATCATTGAGCTTGGATGTTTATTGTCTCTTTTCATGATGTGTGTACTTGACCTGTTTGACTTTTGGGTTGTATGCCCTTGACTTGCTTAGTGTGGCTTTGTGCCACACGTATCTGGATTTTGATGCCTGTGACTTGCATCGTGTTATGTCTTAGGATATTTTATGACCTACTCTTTATGATGCTGATGCATGTTTTATCCTACTTGATGATGCTAGATGACTACTATTTGAAATCGTGCTATATTACCATGATTATGTTTTTATCTCATGATAGTATGCTTATTGTTGATGCCATGTTGATTATCTGTCTATTATCTGCATGCTTGCTACATTGCTATGTTCATGTCTATGCTACCATGCTCATATGATACATATGTCTGTTTCGCCATTTGATATATTTTTGCCATATGTGATCGGATGATTATCGATAGTCAATCATATTCTTGTTAATTTGAGATACCCCTAAGGTTGAGGGGGAGTTTGGTTTAAACTTATCAGCCCTTGTAGCCCCTTTTCGGTGTTCGACAAAGGGGGAGAGTGTTGGTTGGTTAAGTTTAGGTTGATCATGTTGTAGGGGGAGGATCCTGATTCCCCTATGATTCTGGATTTGAGGAAATGGATTGAGAATCCCTAAACTTAGATCGGGTTGTCAAACAACAAAAAGGGGGAGATTGTTGATGCAGTCTGGCCCTGATTGTTGTTTTGGTGTTGACACCTATTTAAGTTTAGGTTGATGATTATTGATTATGATTAAGCCCTGATCGGGGATCAGGCATGGTATGGAAAATCCTAGTCTGGAGGGCTAGGTGTTGGAAAATCCTAACCTGGAGGGTTAGGTATTGAAAATCCTAGCTTGGAGGGCTAGGTGTATGAAAAGTCCTAATTCGGAAGAGGTGGGTGAAAAGTCCTAGCTTGGAGGGCTAGGTGAAAAGTCCTAACTTGGAGGGTTAGGTGCAAATTCTCATCTTGGAGAATTAGGTGAAAAAGTCCTGGCTTAGAGGGTCAGGTCCTAGCTTGGAGGGCTAGGTTTGGAAAGTCCTAATCCGGAAGAGTTGGATGAAAAGTCCTAGCTTGGAGGGCTAGGTGAAAAGTCCTAGCTTGGAGGGCTAGGTGAAAAGTCCTAACTTGGAGGGTTAGGTGCAAATTCCCAACTTGGAGGGTTAGGTGAAAAATCCTTAGCTTGGAGGGCTAAGGTGGAAGAGAACTTAGCTTGGAGGGCTAAGTTTACGTCCCTGGATCGGTCTGGTGATCGGTCAGGGAAGCTGGCACGCTGCCCTGTTGTGGATCGGTCTGGTGACCGATCCAGCAACGACTGATCGGTCTAGTGACCGATCAGGGAGCACACAGTGAGGTTGGGAACCTACTGTACTGCTCCTGATCGATCCAGTGACCGATCAGGGAGTGTGTGTTTCACCTACTGCTTGGCTCCTGATCGGTCGGGTGACCGATCAGGGAGCGAATAGTTGAGGTTGAGTTCCCTTGCTGATCTGAACTTGATCGGTCTAGAGACCGATCAGGATCACTGTGCAGATCGTTCCGGAGAACGATCCAGCATCGTAGGTTCCTCACTATGATCGATCAGGCTCTAGCCTGATCGGTCTGGTCATGATCTGATCGGTCTGGTGACCGATCAGGAGGCTGCCTGATCGGTCTGGTGACCGATCAGGAGGTCTGGACTGCGAAGCTCAGAAATCGCCCAAGAAAGGGGTGGATCGTTTGGGTGATCGATCCACAACCTGGGATCGGTCTGGTGATCGATCCAGGAGAAGTCACAAAGAAATCGCGATTTCTAATTGAGCGTTGGGGACCGATCAGGACGGAGCCTGATCGGTCTGGACCTAGCCTGATCGGTCTGGTGACCAATCAAGAGTCGCTCTGATTGGTCGGGTGACCGATCACTTTAATTCAAATTGCACTGTCAGACGCTCTGATCGCGTCTGACCGTATCCGATTCGCTGATGTTTGCCTCTGATATTTGATTTACTGTGTGATATACTGCTCTAATAGTCTGATTAAGATGCAGGTGACAGGGGAGGATTCAAACACTCAAGGAGAAGTCAATGGAGGCTTTCCTTGGAGCAGGTTTGTCCATTTCTCATCTCAGGTTGCAACGGCTGGAGCTGCAGGACTGAAGCCGCTGACTGAAGCTTGGCTGAGGGAGCTCAGGAAGTTTAGTAAGGGTTCAGTGGTAGCTGGCGTTGGCAGTGAGGCAGCTGGAGGCTGCTGGAGATGAGGTCACTTGATGCTTAGTGGAGAAACAAAAGGGACGAGAGACAGCTTTGGTGAAGCAGAGTTCTACAGCTTGTGTTTTGAGTTCTTGCTGCCCTGAGTTCTCCACAACTGCTTGTTGTGTTCTTGAAGTTTCCATCATTATGAGCAAGCGATCGAGAAGCAACCAATCTTTACTTGAGCGCTTGAAGGAGAGAACAAGTAGCTTGGAGTCCGACAGTGGGAAGACAGGAAGAAGGGTTCTTGCGTGAGATCGCCACTGGGTGGAGCTCAGGGAAGCTAGCTGTGTTCTTGTCCTTGTTAAGTGTTTGAGTAAGATCTTTCTCGTAGTTTCTTTGTGCTTAAATTTTATCCTGATTGAAACGCTGTGGAGAGGTTTCTCCACCGAGAAGGAGGTTGCATTATATCCGGTGAAACCGGGGCTTGATCTGCCGACGATCAAGGGATCGCCCACCTTAAGGGTACGCCAAGGAGTAGGGGCAAGTTATCCCCGAACCTTGTAAATTCTCCTGTTAGCGATCTTGCTAGTTAGTTTTCTGTTTTAGTTTCTGCACTTTCTGTTTTCCATACTTCCGCTGTGCTACTAACAACTTCAAGTGCAGAAACTTGCTAACTTCGTGAAGTGAAAAGTGATTGGCTATATTCACCCCCCCCCCTCTCTAGCCATCCCGTTTCCAACAAATGGAACAGATTTAGAAGGCACCCAGTTAAGTATGTAAGTTGCAGCCAACAATGTATCTCCCTAATAAGAAATAAGCAAATTAGCTTAAGTCATCATCGACCTAACCATTTCTAGAAGAGTTTAATTTCTTCTTTCACCAACTCTATTTTGTTGTAGAGTCCCAGAGATAGTTAGCTGTATAATAATCCCTTTATCATTACATATTATTTTGAACTGATCAGACAAATATTCATCTCTACGGTCAGTGTGAAAGGTTTTAACCTTACGTTCTAATTGATTCTCAACATCGTTTAAATAATGATCGAAGCAATCTAATGCTTAAAATTTGTGAGAAATCAAATACACATAGCCAAAACGCGTGAAGTCATCAATAAATGTAATAAAATAAGAACTTCCATATCTAGCATTTACATTTATTATACCATAAATATTCAAATAAATCAATTGCAATGTTGATTCAACCCTAATAGCCTTACCAAATGGTTTCCTAGTTTCTTTTCCAGCAAGATAATGCTCATATATATATAGATAAGTCAACGTTAGCACGAGTGTCGAGCAGACCCTCTCTGGCTAATCTATTCATTCTTTCTTGTCCTATATGTCCCAATCTAGCATGCTAAACTTCATCATTAACATCAGCATCGCTAGTAAGAGTAATGTTTGAAAAACAACCATTATTTCCACAATTAACATCTGATTCTATATGAAGAACCATGAAATCATTTAATATATAACCATATCCAATTAACACTAAGTTAATTTTCAATTCCACACAATGACTATAAAAGTTTATACAATAACCCAATTCAAGAAGACAATTAACAGAAATTAGATTCTGTCGAATCTCAGGAGCATATAGGATATCATGTAGAAACAAGGTAGGTCCATCACGAAGGTTGAGTTTGCAAGTGTTAATTCCTTTGACTTCAATTCTTGCATTGTTTCCTACATATATCCACTTATTATTAGCTAGTACCCGATGGTACACCACGTATGTAGCTCGATCATGAGCTATATGGTTCGTTGCTCCTAAATCTATAATCCACAAAGGATAAGAATCAGCTAACAACACTGAACTAGCAACATAATGCTCATGAAACTTATTCTTGTTTGGGTTTTGCCCAACAACAGCAGTAGCTTCTTTTCCTTTTCCTTTCTCGAACCATCTTTTCTTATTCTTGGATCTAGAACCTTCAGCTATAAAAGTTTGTTTAGAGATCCTTATGGATTCTATTCTCTCCGCCTCCAATTCAATATGGCGTGAGACATTAGTGAAAGTCTTGATACTCTCATTGTGAGTAAGATTCTGTTTCATTGTTTCCCAAGAATCAGGAAGGGAATGAATAACTGCTTGAACCTGTTGTTCATCGGTTAACTCATGACTAGCAGTCTTTAGCTCCCGAATCATAATATCCATATCCTTTAGATGCTGGTCCATGGTAACATTCGGACGCTTTTTACAACTGCCAAACTTAATTGTCAGTTGACGAAGCTTGCTCAAGTTAACTCCACTATATTTCTTTCTAAGAGTTACCCAGACTATGTGAGCTTATGGTAATGGCTCATACTCAAACACCTACTATTGAACTAATTAATATTTCCTTAGCAGTGAAGTTCTTTTTCTTCCATGCCCTATAGGCATCAAGATCAAGTATATGCTGTGTCGTTGAACCATTAGCAAGTTCTTCTATGAATTGATTCATAGCCTCTAGAACATCTTGTTCCTCAAGAACATATTGTATTTTGAGATGCCATATTTTATTGTTATCCCCATATAATCTCTCTCCTTTATTGAGTTCAGCTATAATATTCTTAGCTATCATGATTTATCATAAAAAAATATATTATTTATTGATTCAGTGTAATTTATATGTATGTAATTAATAATTGACTTATTATAAATTAGAATTGGTTTTCAAAATCAAATGATAACTATGCTTTCAATCTAATCAACATTGATCAATTCTATTACACACATTCCATCTAATAAACTAATCATTTGTATTAATGAACTAATCATAGAATGAAATCATTAAATGAACTAATCATTTATAAGAATGAACTAATTATTAAATAAACTAATCATTTATAAGATATGTTAACATATAATATGATTTTTTTATAAAATAGCACTATTTGTACAAATGAACAATTTATATCACATGACTTTCATAGACTAAATGGGCCAATAATGTTTGTACATAACAACAATAATAACAACAAAACTTTAACAAATTAAAGAAGCTAATGTCACTATCACTAGGACAAACACTAATACAGTTGTTAACATAATCCATTTTATCTTAGACTTTGCTCTATTTCCTCAATCGCCTCCTTCAGCTCATTCTGTCATACATCGAGATAGGTCATCATATATATCATCCTTAGCATGTGAAATTGAAAAATAATATTGTTAGTACAAAACTGGCAATTCAGTAACAAAACTGGTTCATTTCAATTCACATATATGCATAGAATAAACATAGAATCATAAGCAAATAAGAAAAATAAATTTTCTTTATTTGAGGAACTCCAGTTGATTAACACATTGAACCGATCGATTTGGAAATTAGATCTCAAGTATTAACTTATTCATTTGTCCTCATTAGAACTGATCTAATTGGATATCTTGTTGCTATTGTTTAATTTTAAGTCCATTTAAGTTTAAGTCAAACTAATTGATCAAACTAATTAGACTGATTATAATTTAGACTAAACTGGTCTGATTAAACCAACCAATGGTATAAATCAGACCTAACATGGTTGGATCAAACTGATCTGGTTAAACCAACAAATGGTTTGAACCAAATCCGATCTGATTGGACCAACCTAATCTGATTAAACCAACTAATGATAACCAAGTCTAATTAGATAGATTAGTTCAAATTAATTAAATAAAATTTAAAAAAGATTATTGTTACAGCTCAGTGGTAGAGCCTTAGCGGTTTGTTGTTCGATCCTTCATGACGGCATCCCTCTGCTTTATTTTTTTTATTTATTTGATTTACTTAAATCAAATTTTTCCTCATCATAATCGATCAACATATTTCTTAATCGATTAAACATTCCTTTTTAATCGATTAAAATTTATCTTAATCGATTCACACTTTTTTTTAGTCGATTAAATATCTCTCTTAATCGATTAAATACTATTTTAATCGATCAGATCTGTTTTTCAATCGATTACGCATATTTCAATCGATTAAACTATAATTTTAATCGATTAAAAACTTCTTTGTGGTCGCAACGAATGCGAGTTGTCGGTCGATTCAGTTAGATCGCTGGTGCTTTCCAGCAACAGAAGTCACCTATCGCAATAGCCAACCCCAGCAACAACCATCACCGTGATTTCTTCTCTGTGACAAACACGGCCGCTGGGCCAGTGAGGTGAACAGGGAGAAACTGCCGAAAAGAATAGTTGTGCGATCGAGTGAACAGATATGATTTCGAAAATTTCATGCTTTTACAAATCTTACGAGCTCTGATGCAAATGTTAGATCTCTAGCATGAAATACAAAAAAAATAGTAAACACTTACAATGATCTTGGAAGAAATAGGAGAAAAATGTTGCATCGAAAAACTTGCCGTTGACGAGAAACGATCACGAAAAACGAACTGACTCTCAAGGTTCACAAACCAAATCCCTCTTCTATAATTGGACGAACCAATCTTGAATGTTCTTCGCAACAACCCCTTCTTCCTCTTGTGCACCCGGACGAACTTTGCACAGAGATGTTATATACACAGGACGAACCCTTTCTCTTTGACTTTGCATATACCTTGCACATAGCTTGTCTCGCACGATCTCCATTGGCTTGGACGCACCTCCTTGCTTGTCCTCTTTATCGACCTCTACTGCTCATGACCTTGGATGCAATTTATAAGAGGAAGAAGTCTCTTCCTCTACCTCCATTAACGAAGGATGTGAATAACTCCAACAACTTGCTTAACGCTATGATTTCCATCAGGAGATGGAGCTGCTGGTCTGCTCTCTTGTTCATGTCCCTGTAACACAAATCAAACTGTGGTGTGCAATATTTTTGGGAGTGGATTGGATCAGTTTTAGTTATAATTCATTGAGTTCTAATTTTAATAGAAAAAATGATCAATAAGGTCGGATAATATTAAATTTGGGACGATCGATCTGGGGATCAATCCTATCAAAATTTCTCGCTGGTTGTTAAGGTAAAAAAGTTTTTCATTGGCCGATAAGGTAAATCGATGAAGTATATATGGAGGTCTATTTTGACAATCAATGTTCTCAGATTCGCTCCTTATTAAGGATTTTTTTTGATAATACACATAACTGAGTTTTGAATTAATAGAAATGAATATTATAAAGATAAGTCTTTAAATTATATTTTAGATTTATCCGATGAATAAGAAGAAATTGTTTACAATTAGTTAAGTGAAATCCTAGCGTTTGGATTATTAAAAAAAACATATGGGATAAATATCTGCTTATAGACGGAAGGATCTAATGCCGATGTTGTAGCATTCAAAATACTAAAGCTGCGTTTGGTAGGATGTAATCCATCCTGTAATGTAATCGAGATTACATTACAAGTTTGATTCCTTTGTTTAGAATAACTTTAAAATTATAATGTAATGTAATCTCGATTACAAAAGAGGTTGATGATTTGTAATCTGGATTACAAAACAAAACCTCTGTAATCTGGATTACATTACAGCTTGTAAAGTCGTCGGCCGGGCGGCGACGGTCGTCGGTCGCCGGTCGGTCGATGGTCACCGGCCGGCCGACGACGGTCGTCGGTCGTCAATCTTGATTACATTACAGGATGGATTACCCCTCACCAAACAAAGGAATCCAACTTGTAATGGTTATCAAAGATTACATACAACTCATTACCAAACATAACAATGTAATCAAGATTACATTACATTACATTACAAACTTGATTACATTACGACGCGATTACATTACCCCCTACCAAACGTAGCCTAAGTAGGAAGGTATTTGAATCCATAATGATTATGTCGATAAACGGAGAGGGTTCTCACTCAGACGATATGATCGGACCAAGATGACCCAGTCAGACGCACGAGTTACGGCAGCGTGTGAGTCGGAGTCGGACTCAAAGGCTAGCTGAGACAAAGTTGAGTCAGAGTCGGACCCAAAATGAAGACACAAGAGGTGGAGAGGAAAATTTCAGCAGCAGAATCCCTTCTCTGAAGCACCCCAGGGGCCTTATATAGGGGAGGAGGAGGCCCCCTGTCTTGTCAAGGCTGTCTTGTCTCATTAAAAGCTGACCTGCTGACATACTGATCCTTTGACAGCCTTAGTCTTTCCGAGGGTCTGGCACAGCCGCCCGAAGGTCTGTCCAGGATATCACTTCCATCCCGATTAATGTCTGATACTCTGCCAGGATACAATTATTGTAGGTCTCTTTTCCTTATAATGAGAAGATATGGAGGATCTTAAAAGCATGATAATGATTAAACTACTAAGACAGTGGGGTCACCTTGGCTGATCTCACTAAGCGTAGTGACTAATCTGTTGGTGCAGGAAGCACCAGATCGAACCTTGTTTTGATATTGGCAAAGGATTCAAAGTTAAGGGTTGTTTGTTGTCTAACAATGCTGCTTGAGAGTGCAGGAAACAAAGTCCTAGCGAAGGGCTGCTAGGCACCTGACGATGGGCTGTCAGGAAACCAAGTCCTGGCGAAGGGTTGCTGGGCGAAAACCAAGTCCTGGCGAAGGGCTACTAGGCGAAAATCAAGTCCTGGCGAAGGGCTGCTGGGCGAAAACCAAGTCCTGGCGAAGGGCTGCTGGGCGAAACTCAAGACCTGGCGAAGGGCTGCTGGGCGAAAACCAAGTCCTGGCGAAGGGCTGCTGGGCGAAACTCAAGACCTGGCGAAGGGCTGCTGGGCGAAAACCAAGTCCTGGCGAAGGGCTGCTGAGCGAAACTCAAGACCTGGCGAAGGGCTGCCGGGCAAAAGTCCAACTGGAGGATCCGGTTGGCACCAGGTAAATTCTCCTGAGAGGAGTAGGTGAGGACGCGCTCCCCTTGAGGGAACATTAGGCGTCGGTTCGACCTAGGGCTCCATTTTGGAGACCAAAGTCAGAACCAAGACAGCTGAAGCTGTAGAAATTAAATTAAATATTTGTTTTATTGTGTTTTGGACTAACCCTGGAAGCAGGACCGAAGGAACGTGTGTCTGCAGCTCAGAATGCCTCAAAGGAAAGAGGCAACTGCTGACCAGGGCGCCCGGAGTGTCCCGGGCGCCCCCAAGGTGAACACAAAACACAAAGAAAGCAAATGAACCTCGACAGTACATTCTGAGGGCGCCCCCGCTGTCCCGGGCGCCCCCATGGCAAACCAACTGAAGAGTTAAGCGGCTGCCGCGTCTGCACTGCGCACCCAGGGTGCCCCCGCTGTCCCGGGCGCCCCCAGCGCACAGGGCGCCCCCAGCCTTACCAAGGAGAGCTCAGCGCTGCGGATAAGGTTTGACCGGGTCAACCAGGGCGCCCCCAGCGTCCAGGGCACCCCAGTCAAGGCCTTATCCCGAGGATTAAGGGCTAAGACCTTGACCGCGCCTCTTGCGGATCAAAAGCCACGTGGGGGGCGCCCCCGTCGACCAGGGCGCCCCCAGGCACTATAAAAAGGGCCCTCGACCCTCTTCTTCAACACACAACTTTCATTCAACGCATCCAAACTCTCTGACGACCGCGCTCTGCTCCAGGAACTTGCCGACTCAAGTCCGAAGCGCCGTCGACCTCCCGCTGCACCGAAACTCGAGCCTTCTCCGGGAGTTGGTAAATACAGAAGTGTAATCTTTGTTTATTGAAAATTGTAGTTCTCTTCTGTATTCTTTCTACGCATTATAGAATTGCCCAAAGTAAACGGTCAACGACCGTGGGCCTTGGAGTAGGAGTCGACCTAGGCTCCGAACCAAGTAAAACGACTTTGTTAGCGTTGTGTTGCTTTGTCTCTATTTCCGCCGCGCACTTACTCTTTTTATTTAATTCGAACGATTTGCGACATTCACCCCCCCTCTATCGCATCTCTCGATCCAACAAGTGGTATCAGAGCGGGGTTATTCAAAGTTAGTGCAACCACCACTTTGAAATTTTTTTTCGGATTTTTTTTCGCTTTATTTTTCAAATAAATAATATCTGTGTGTGTATTTAAAATATCCTTACGCCTTTTTCAATTCTGAATTCTCATTTTCTCACCATAAGTCAGAATTGATAAAAGAATCAATTTGTGAAAACTTGTCGTAAAATTTTTTTATTATTATTTTAATATTTTTCCTCGAAATTCGTGCTATCTTAATTCGAGAAATTTTTTTTTCATACTTTTTCTTCATTAATCAAAATTGTTAAGGTCAACATTTTCAAAAAATTTTTATTATTATTTTACCTCAAAATTCGTGCAAACACCTTTTGAGCTTGTTTTTCTCTCTCCCGCACTAATAATCCAAGACCAAGTCTTGGTACATCTCTATTTTTTTTCCTTGTGTGCAAGATTTATCCTTAATGGCCAATCAAGAATGGAACAGTGTTCGTCCGCCTCTATTCTCTGGCGAGAACTTCAGAACCTGGAAAAGTCTAATGGAATCCCACCTGAAGGACAATCTAGATCTCTGGTTGATAATTCAAACAGGGTTCTACCTCCCTACAGAAGATGGACTATCAATTGCATGGGACAAACTGGATGAACCAACCCTCAACCAAATTAAGACTGATGCAAGAGCAACTGCAATTCTTCAATGCGGTCTAACTAACGAACAACTCAAGCTAGTTGGATCCTTCAACTGTGCTAAAGAAATGTGGGAGAAACTAATCAACCTACACGAAGAGAGCTCTGACATTGAGGTACTTGATGTCCAAGCACAGATAGCCGAATCAGAATCTGAACTCGAATCCAGAATCGAAATCGAACCAGTAGAATCAGACGACAAACTGACTAAGACGGTAACTAATTTTGAATCTTTTTCTAAATTAGAATTGAATAATCAAATAGATACTATAATGGTCGAGAAAGGTATAAGTTTTATTGCAGGGAAAACTCCAAGAGAACTACAAAAGAGGCCTCAACTAGAACCTGAGTCCAACTCAGACTCAGAATCTGACGACAAAGAAAGGTATCCTCGGAAACTTGTCCGGTTAGCTCGCGACCACTACAAAATACTGAGGAAACAATCAAGCAAAGGGAAGATGGCTAAAATCAAGGGGGAGACCTCCAAAAGGGAATCAAATGGTAAATTTACAGTATTTAATAATCCATTATGTACTATGAACAACATGATTAATTCATATGAAAATGTAATTCATAACATTGCTTATTGCGAAAATCTAGAATATTATTACCATTTTGAAGTGACTTAAATAATTTTTTATTAAATTGCATGTTTGATTGATTGATTGTTTATTTAATTTCTGCAATTTACCATGCTCAGACTTAGGTTTAGTTAGCTTAAGGACTTAACCAATTACTTGAAATTTGAAAACATAGTATTGGGAGGAGGTGAGATGATAGTACGTTGGGGAAACCAACTCTAATACGATCAAGTCTACTTGGTCTCTTTAGACTGGTGAAACTAGCCGAAGCTACCGATCCAAGACCCAAGCTAGTTAGACCAGAAAATGACCTAATTTAATTTGAAAATGAAATTTCATTAAAAAGCTTTGTCAAGGAAAGGGTGGATGATCCCATAAGGCTACGGCCAAAGAAGGCCTAGTGCCTCGCCAAGACCTGGAAGCCAATTTCTGAAATTCAAATTCAAATTATCTTTTGTCAAATTCGAATCTAACACAAATTTCAAATAATTATAGATTCTAATCTGTTTTCAAAATTTCTATTTTTCAAACTTATTCTGTTTCAAAAATCAGTTAATCAGTGTTCAAAATTTCTGCTTTCTAAACTTATTTTTTTTAAATCTGTTTTCAAAATTAAATAACTTTTTCAAAATAAATGAAAATTCCTTTTCAAAATTAATTTTTACCTTCAAACCTGTCTCACAAGAACTTTTAAGGCTAACTGTTTGAAAACCCTAGATTGGGTGAGACAGGAAAATTAAGTTCAAATTAACATTTCTTTTATGTTGTGTTTTAATTCAGAGGATAATTCCAACATAGTCAAACCATGATTAACATAGTCAAACCTTAGTCAACTGAGTCAAACATGGTCAAACCTAGTCAATACTAAGGTCTTAGATAAAGTCAGTCTATGTCGGATACAGGGGGAGTTCTTCTTAATGTTTTTTAGATTTCTCAAAATCCTTATGCTTTAAAACTTATTTTCATCTCAAAATAAGGCTTTCAAAAGTTGATTCAAAAACCTTAATATATTACTATCGCTTAGGAAAAATTATTATCATTTCAAATTTTTTAAACTGTGTTATTATTCCAAATTGAGGTGTCAAAAATTTATCTCCTTGAAAGTTATCATACTCAAAAGATTGTTCAAAAGTGCTTCTTTTGATCTTGACAAACCCTAAAGACACAGAGGAAAGGTCCACTTCATGATCTTCAAGGACTCCTAGGATGTGTCAAATTAAGGGGGAGTCTAAGCCAAAAGAAAAACTTCAGAAAAAGTTTCTTTTTACTTATGTCTTTGTTAAACAGTTCTTTCTAATCTGACTCAAACCTTAAGACTCAAAGGAAGAGTACTTGTGGTCAACAAGCTTCCCAGGACTGAGTCAAGTTTAGGGGGAGGTCAAAATTAAAGGAATTATTTAATAACATGCTTTATTTCAAACTCTTGCAAAAATCTAAGTTTTTCAAAATACTATTTGTTAGAATTTGTGTGACTTATGAAATTGTTTTCGAAATAACATTTACTTAGGTTGGAAAATTTCCAGGACACTTAGGAAATGTCCTTGTAGTCAACAAGGTTTCCTAGGATGGTGTCAGACTGGAAAATGAACCAAGTTAAGTAAAACATTGAACCTTCAAAAGTTCACACACTTTTTAGCATATATTTTTAAGTACTATCATTTTTTTTTACTTGAGGTTGAAAATTTCCAGGACACTTAGGAAATGTCTTTGTAGTTAACAAGGTTTCCTAGGATTGTGTCAGACTGGAAAAGAAACCTAGTCAAGTGAAATATTTTATTTTCAAAAAAAAAAAATCTAATACTTTTCTAAAAGTACGTATGTATTTCAAATCATAATTTATCTCAAAAGTACTTGAAAAATCTTTTCAAAACTCTTTTTCGAAATTTTTTTACAAATACAAAATATTTTTTTGCATAATACTCTTCAAAATGGACTTAATCTGGAAATTTAAGCTTTTGCTATGCTTTTAAGAGTTATACCAAGTATTTTTATGTTTTCAAAACTCATAAGCTCTGATACACAATTTCTTCTCAAAACTTCTTTCAAAACATATTCCGTTATTGCTATATATCCAAGGGGAGAGATTGGAAAGAAGAGTGGGAATCAAAATTTTCAAATTTAAATTTTTTTTGTCTCTCTTCAAAAAGTATTAACTTCTTTTTCAAAATGTTTTAAGTACTTACTTAACTCTTTCAAAAACATATTAAGCACTTAATTCTTTTTCAAAAACATATTCTCCCAAGAACATTTTCCAACGCCTAATTTAACATGATTAAGTTAAATACTTAACTTTATCATGTTAAGTATTGAATAATATTTCTAAGTACTTAACAATTCTTTTCAAAAATCATTCTTTTCAAAAATCATTTCTAAGTACTTAAGTATTTAACGGGTATTTTTTTTTACTTAATTTTCTCAATCAAGTACTTGACACTTAATTTTCAAATTCTTCTAAAAAGTACTTGCTCCAAAGTTTAAAAACTTGTTACGCCTGAAAAATCCTTTTCTTGAAAATTTTCTAAGCGTGAAAAATTTCTTGAAAAATTTTCTAAGTAAAGTTTCCTTTTCTAAAAGTTAAATTTTTTTTTTTTGGAAACTTGGAAATTTTGCCTAAGTAAATTTTTTTTGCCTTATAAAAAGTTGTAAATTTTTTTTAAGCCTGAAATTTTTTTTCATAATGGTAAATTATCTAAGTGTAAAAAGTTTTGAAAATGCTTTTACTCGATTCTTGAAAAATACTTTGTCAAAAACATAAAGCACTTAGAAAAACTCATAAATCCCTGTTAGATACCTTGTTCACCCATGCTTGTTTTTGATATATGTCAAAGGGGGAGGAAAGGTCAAAGTTAAGAGTTAAGTTAATTATTCAGGGGGAGAATGAGCATGAGAAATTTTTTTTCTCTCTCTTTTCACTCTTCAAATTACATTTGGGTTTAGACTGTTACGAATTGATATGTTTTATTAGTCTTAACCTTTATGCTTAAACTGCTATCTTTTTCCTTAACTTTGAATTGTGTTGCCATAATCAAAAAGGGGGAGATTGTTGGTGCAGGAAGCACCAGATCGAACCTTGTTTTGATATTGGCAAAGGATTCAAAGTTAAGGGTTGTTTGTTGTCTAACAGTGCTGCTTGAGAGTGCAGGAAACAAAGTCCTAGCGAAGGGCTGCTAGGCACCTGACGATGGGCTGTCAGGAAACCAAGTCCTGGCGAAGGGTTGCTGGGCGAAAACCAAGTCCTGGCGAAGGGCTGCTAGGCGAAAACCAAGTCCTGGCGAAGGGCTGCTGGGCGAAAACCAAGTCCTGGCGAAGGGCTGCTGGGCGAAACTCAAGACCTGGCGAAGGGCTGCTGGGCAAAAACCAAGTCCTGGCGAAGGGCTGCTGGGCGAAACTCAAGACCTAGTGAAGGGCTGCCGGGCAAAAGTCCAACTGGAGGATCCGGTTGGCACCAGGTAAATTCTCCCGAGAGGAGTAGGTGAGGACGCGTTCCCCTTGAGGGAACATTAGGCGTCGGTTCGACCTAGGGCTCCATTTTGGAGACCAAAGTCAGAACCAAGACAGCTGAAGCTGTAGAAATTAAATTAAATATTTGTTTTATTGTGTTTTGGACTAACCCTGGAAGCAGGACCGAAGGAACGTGTGTCTGCAGCTCAGAATGCCTCAAAGGAAAGAGGCAACTGCTGACCAGGGCGCCCGTAGTGTCCCGGGCGCCCCCAAGGTGAACACAAAACACAAAGAAAGCAAATGAACCTCGACAGTACATTCTGAGGGTGCCCCCGCTGTCCCGGGCGCCCCCATGGCAAACCAACTGAAGAGTTAAGCGGCTGCCGCGTCTGCACTGCGCACCCAGGGTGCCCCCGCTGTCCCGGGCGCCCCCAGCCTTACCAAGGAGAGCTCAGCGCTGCGGATAAGGTTTGACCGGGTCAACCAGGGCGCCCCAGTCAAGGCCTTATCCCAAGGATTAAGGGCTAAGACCTTGACCGCGCCTCTTGCGGATCAAAAGCCACGTGGGGGGCGCCCCCGTCGACCAGGGCGCCCCCAGGCACTATAAAAAGGGCCCTCGACCCTCTTCTTCAACACACAACTTTCATTCAACGCATCCAAACTCTCTGACGACCGCGCTCTGCTCCAGGAACTTGCCGACTCAAGTCCGAAGCGCCGTCGACCTCCCGCTGCATCGAAACTCGAGCCTTCCCCGGGAGTTGGTAAATACAGAAGTGTAATCTTTGTTTATTGCAAATTGTAGTTCTCTTCTGTATTCTTTCTACGCATTATAGAATTGCCCAAAGTAAACGGTCAACGACCGTGGGCCTTGGAGTAGGAGTCGACCCAGGCTCCGAACCAAGTAAAACGACCTTGTTAGCGTTGTGTTGCTTTGTCTCTATTTCCGCCGCGCACTTACTCTTTTTATTTAATCCGAACGATTTGCGACATTCACCCCCCCTCTATCGCATCTCTCGATCCAACATAATCCACACGGATTGGCCAGCCACCGGGAGTGATCACTCGGCGAGACTCTGTCACTCGGCTGTCACTCAGCTCTTGGATGAGCAGGTGGCCTGAGCAGGTTCAATTATTCCTGTTACCAGCCAATCTGTCTGGCCGACCGGACTTGTCTGACCGGTCGGTCGGGTATGCCCGCCCGAACAGTTGAATATAGGTCTTGACACTCAAAATGGGAGTTAGTGATTTGACAGGGCGATTAAGTCGTCCGGTCAGGCATGCCCGACCGGAACCATCTCGACCAGATCTGCCGACCGGCTATCACTGTCCGAACCAAATCCGCTCGACCTCGAATTTTGATCCATCAAGCTAGGTTGACACCCAGCGAGCTCGATTGTCTTTGCCCGACCTGGCCTCCTTCAGACCGGGCTCTTCATCGATCCGGGTCAACTCCGACCGTGCCGGCTTAACCCCTGACCGAATCACAAGCCTCCCCTTCATGTCTAGTTGAAGGAGGCGACGAGTCCGACCGACTAGGCTATCCGCCCGGTCGGACTTTCTGATCATCCTCGATTTCTGAGCCCGTTATGTCCCTTGGATCTTTATCATTATGGGTCGAATCCTTAGCCACATCCATATTTAATACCCTCGCCACGTGTCTAGCCCCGACTGGAACTCCCTGGCAACGAGGCGTCACCTGTCAGACTCGTGCGGCTTCAGGGCGAGCGTCTTGAAGCATTGGTAAGGGCGGGAAACCGACGGTCGGGATCTAATCCCGCCTTTTTTACACCGCTCATCCGACGGCTCTCATGAGTCCCCCTGTAGTATAAATAGGTTCGCCTCCTCCATTTAACCTTTTTCGTTTTACCTTCTGTTTCACTTCCTCTTTTGTCCGACCTCCGCCGACTGGCCATCGTGATCTCCGGCATTCTGTCGTTCTCGACAAGCCCGACTATCTTTTGTTTCTTCACCTGCGATTGCCCGACCTCTAGGTACTCTTTTTATTCTTATCCGAGTTCATACTTACAATTCCTGACCCGAACCCAATGACCGAGTCATCCTCTTCGGTCGGTTTGTGGTATACCACTACTGTCTCGACCGCGACCCTTGCCCATTTAGAAACCATCCGGTCAGACTACCAAATCCCGGAAGACCATCTCTTAGCCCTTCCCACTCGTTGCGACCGACCCCATCAACCACTCTTAGGTTATTTTACCATCTTCAAAGATCACTTATTGGCCGGTCTAAAATTCCCCCTTCATCATTTTATTAAGGAGGTTTGCCAGTATTTTATGCGGGGTCGTGGTTATCTTCTCTACCTACAGCATCCCTCTCGACCCCCGAGTCTTCCACTTCTTCTACTACCCAAAATGCAAGAGCCGGATAATTTTTTCTTCCAGGCCCGAGCCAAGTCAGCCTTCTTAGATAGAGTCCCCTCCTCCAATAAGGGTTGGAAGACCCACTTTTTATTTGTGAATACCACCCCGGCTCCGAATTGGCCTACCGAGTGGGTAGAGGACCTACCCAATCAGCCATACATGCCCAAGAGCTATCGCTCAGAGCCAGGCTTTCAGATGACTTTCTCCAAGATGGGGGGCTCCACTTCCACGTCGGGCGGCTGCTGAGTGAAGATGTTTTGTACATTTTCTGGCTGAGCCATATCTCTACTGCTCTTCCTGACACCTTTGGTAAGTTCTTATTCTTCTTTCGAACTTTTTAGCTCTAACTAAAGCTCTCTCTGTGTTGTAGCCGAAGCCATGTGGAATGTCATCCTTGCTGATGAGCTCAGCCTAGATGAAGCAGAGTTGAATGCCCGAGCGGTGGAGGAGCTGGCGAACCGGGAAGTGCCACCGATGAATAGTGCCTCGGCCCCGGAACAGCAGAGAATGCTGGGGACGACTCAGGAGCTGAGCCATTGGTGGGAGACTATGAGACGGAGCCCCAAGTGGTGGACTTAGAAATAGAGACACCGGCGGCGGAGGCAGAGGTGGAGCAGCCAGCCTCAGAGGGATTGACCAGAAAATGCCGCTGAGTGACTATCTCCCCGAGTGTACCTCTGGCTCAGGAACTGATCGAGGAGGCCCACGATTTCATAGCTCCTCCTCCCGGCCGCACTCTGTCCAACACCAGAGCCTCGACCCCTAGCTCGGTGACACCTCGCTCGAGGGCATCAACTTCCAGCTCAGCGCCACCTCACTCGGGGGCCTCGACTTCCAGCTCGATGCCACCTCGTTCAGCGGCTGTAGTGGATCCCTCCGAAGCTGACGTTGTGGCTTCTCTTCATGCAATGCACTCTCCTCCTCAACTCCCAGTGGATCTGTAGCTTCCCTCGGCGGTCATCTTGACCCAGATCATCCAACCCCAACTGATCAATCTGCACGGTCGACTGGTCGTGAGCTGGGATCAGGGGGTGGCAACCACCCATGAGAGGAGTCCACTGAACCTGGCCGACAACTTTTTCTTGGATGTCACTCAGGTCTGTCTTTCTTTTCTTGGTTATTCATGACTTCGCTTTTAACATTTGCTTCTGTGCAGTTTTGGGTCTCCTATTGGGTAGTCACCCAGTCCTTGGTCCGCAACACCAGGGAGTGCCGGGCGGCAGAGCAGAGGGTAAAAGAACTGGAGACCCCCGGCGAGGAGGGCCTGGGGCTCCCCCACTTTGAGATAGCCGCTTTGAAGGCGCAGTTGGAAGAGGTTCACGCCCGGGCGGAGGAGGAGCATGCCCTACTGGCAACAACCTCTCAGGAAATAGACCAGCTGGCTGCCTGACTAGAGAGCACAGAGGCTCAGAAGAAAACTGCTCTGACCCGCCAGCCTGCGCACATTCAGATTTGGACAAGAAGACCACAGAGGCTAAGGCTTTGGCCGGGCAGCTAAAAGAGTCGGCGACCGCCCACCATCAGACCCAGCTCGCCTTAACTAATAAGGAAGCAGAGTTGACGGCTTAGGAGGAGGCCTTTAAGGCCCTGAAGGCTCAACTGGTGGCCCGAGAAGCAGAAATAATGGAGCGGGACGCAAAGATTGCTCGGCTGAAGGGCGAAATGGAGGCCTACAAGTCGGGAGAGCTGACTCGGCTGGAGGAAAATCGACTAGCTTACCTCCGGTTGGAGCCCTTCTACCGACAGTTGACTCGCCGCACCACCAACATGTTCAAATACGGCATCGAGAGCACTCTGTAATAGCTTAAGGAGGCCGAGCACATCCCTGAAGATCTGCCTCCTAATGCTGTGAAGCCCACTCGGGTTCAGGAGGTCATCCCAAAAGATGCCTTCCCTCCTTTTACTTAGCCTGTACTTTTCATTCTTTTGTGACTCAGTCGGTCGGTTTTGTAATGAATCTAACGATCTTGGGCTCTTTCTTAATGTTAATTTTCCTTAAAATTTCCTATGCTAATGTGTCTTTGTTCGACCGTTCGTGGCTCGCTTAGTAGAATTGATCTATTTCCACTCTATTAGTCGATCACTCATTCCTCAGCATTCTTATTCTCGAGCGATTATCATTGGATGTGGGGTTACTCGGCCGGTCGTGTCGATTGGTCGATAACCATATCCCAAGGCCTCCACTCGACTCTTTAGTGGATGAACCCTTAAGATCTCGTTCGTCCAAGGCTAAGGCTCGACGGTTATGACAAATAAATATTACTCGTGGCTAATAGGTTCACTCGGGATCGTCTATTCAGGTTCCCACTGGATTAGAACCAATTAGGACCCTTGCTCGTCCATCGGTCGTCTCACTCGGCCCATTTCATGACTTAATTAGGCTTAGATGTCAGTCAACCATTTTAATTGGGCAAGGTCAACTGTGTCCGATCGGACTCAGGGTCGGCCCTTTTATGTGAGCACACCCACTTATATATGACTCGTTCAGACGAGAGTCTGGACGCCACTCGGCTCACCCAACCGAGCGTGGACAGTCACGCCCGACTGGCACCAAGGTCGGCGGGTGCGTGGGAGCATGCCCACTTACAACTCGCCTGAGCGAGGGTCTGGACACCACTCGGCTCACCCGACCGAGCGTGGACAACCATGCCTGACCGGCACCGAGGTCGGCGGGTGCATGGGAGAATGCTCACTTATAACTCGCAAGGGCTAGAGGCTGGACACCGCTCGGCTTACCCGACCTAGCGTGTACAACCACGCCCGACCAGCACCGGGGTCGGTGGGTGCGTGGGAGAATGCCCACTTATAACTCACAAGGGCGAGAGATTGGACACCGCTTGGCATACCCGACCGAGCGTGGACAACCACGCCCGACCAACACCGGGGTCGGTGGGTGCGCGGGAGCATGTCCACTTATAACTCGAGTCTGGACGCCACTCGGCTCACCCGACCAAGCGTGGACAGCCACGCCCGACCAACACCGGGGTCGGTGGGTGCGTGGGAGCATGCCCACTTAAACTCGCAAGGGTGAGAGTCTGGACGCCGCTCGTCTCACCCGACCGAGGGTGGACAACCACGCCCGACCAGCACCGGGGTCGGTGGGTGCATGGGAGCATGCCCACTTATAACTCGCCTGAGCGAGAGTCTGGACACCACTTGGCTTACCCGATCGAGCATGGACAGCCACACCCGACCAGCACCGGGGTCGATGGGTGTGTGAGAGCATGCTCACTTATAACTCTCCTGAGCGAGAGTCTGGACGCCACTCGGCTCACCCGACCGAGCGTGGACAGCCACGCCAGACCGGCACCGAGGTCGGCGGGTGCATGAGAGCATGCCCACTTATAACTCGCAAGTACGAGAGTCTGGACATCACTCGGCTTACCCGATCGAGCGTGGACAGCCACACCCGACCAGCACCGGGGTTGGTGGGTGCGTGGGAGCATGCCCACTTATAACTCGCCTGAGCGAGAGTTTGGACGCCACTCGGCTCACCCGACTGAGCGTGGACAGCCACGCCCGACCGGCACCGAGGTCGGTGGGTGAGTGGGAGCATGCCCACTTATAACTCACCTGAGTGAGAGTCTGGATGCCAAGTCGCAGTTACCCTGATCATCATCATCATATTTATGACTAACACTATTGCAAGGATTGCTCGAGTCTTAATCATGATACAATTTTAAATGTATGATACTCCAGGTTCTTCCCAGCCTTTTTCCTTGAGCGTCTTGCAAGTAGTAGGATGGCTTCCCGACCACCAAGAAGGGTCCTCTTCAGGGTCTCTTCCCCGAGTGAAATAGCTAATCTGATTTGGCCAACTGGCTGGACTTCATTTCCTGTAAACCCAAAGAACGGTGTGGCCACAGGCTGCAACTCACCGACTTCGATCTGCAACTGTTCGAAGGCCTTCTTGTACAAGATATTCATTGAACTACCAGTATCCACAATGGTTCGGTAGATCTGGTAATTTACTATGACTGCAGTGATGACTAGCGCATCATCATGTGGAACTTCTACGTCGTATAGATCTTGAGGACCAAAACTGATCTGGGGTCCACTGGCATGCGCGGAACTTGACCCCACCTAGTGAATCTCTAGGCGTCTGACCTGGGACTTCCGGGCTCGATTGGAGTCTCCATAAGTGGGGCCACCCGAGATAACATTAACTGAACATTGCACGACATTCTGCTGGTTTGCCTGTTCTTCGTTGTCTTCTCCCTGTCTGGGAGAGTTGGGTGTCTGAAACAGCTGTCGTGTTGCGGGGGCGGTCATCTTGGTATCTGTACTTCGTCTTTCTGGTTGTGCCCTTCCCCGACCTCGAGCTCCTCCTTGAGGCGCTCCGCGGGGAGTTCCTTGGCCAGGGTGAGCTTGCCCCCGCCCGTCCTGCCATCAATCTTAGGTGTCGTGAGTGTGGCTGTGATGAAACGAACAGTAGGGTTGCCATTTGTTGGGGAGACACCCCTGGGCCACCTGCTGAACTATGACACGCTCGGCCCCATCTCTTTTCCCCATGGTTCGGGGACTGCGGAGGGGTCCCCCAGGAGGCATCGTTTTCTGATTATGAGGAGCCACAGGTAGAGGTCCGACTTCTTAGTGCCAAGCGGATTGTGCTTCCTCCACGTCTACGTACTTGGCGGCCTTACCCAGGAGGCTCTCGAAGTCCTTCGGGGCTTGTGTATCAGCGACCTAAAGAATTATCCTTCTTGCAGACCCTGGGTAAAAGCGCTGATCAGTATTTCTGAGGTAGCTATGGGCACGTTAAGTGTGACCTGGTTGAATCTTTGGATATAAGCCCGTAAGGACTCTTTGGGATTTTGCTTTAAGGCGAAGTGGTTGAGGCTTGTTTTGTGATGTCTTTTGCTGCATGCAAAATGTTGGAGGAAGAGTCTCTTGAAGTCGGCGAACTCTCGCACAGACCCTTCCAGGAGTCTATCGAACCAGCGCTGAGCGGGCCCTGCCAAGGTGGTCAGGAATGCTCGGTACTTGATGTCATCCGTGTATTGATGCAGCAAGGCCCGTACTTTGGAATAAACAGAAGTCGAAAATGCTTGGGAACTGGCTCTTGAAGGGATTGGCTAGAGAAGGGGAATCCGGTGCGATCAGCTGGAGCTTGGACAGTCGGGGCCTTCCCTTTGTTGAGTCTTTCCTGGCTGGAAGAGACTTCCAGTGGGTCGGACTGTCCCGCACCTTCCACCGGTCCAAAGAATGCTTGGGGGAAGCAGGGACCACCCCCCGAGCGAGCCTCACCTTCTGTGCCAACCCGAGCAGCCGCCTCGGAGGGACCTTCCTGAGTTGGGCGGCAGTCAGTCCGCTTGTTGGAGTCACCCATCTTCGTATTTCGATCAGGCTGATTCCCACAGACGGCGCCAAATTTAATCCTATCGACAAGCGGAGAGGGTTCTCACTCAGACGATGTGATCGGACCAAGATAACCCAGCCAGACGCACGAGTTGCGACAGTGTGTGAGTCGGGGTCGGGCTCAAAGGCTAGCTGAGACAAAGTTGAGTCGGAGTCGGACCCAAAATGAGGGCACAAGAGGTGGAGAGGAAAATTTCAACAGCAGAATCCCTTCTCTGAAGCACCCCAGGGGCCTTATATAGGGGAGGAGGAGACCCCCTGTCTTGTCAAGGCTGTGTTGTCTTATTAAAAGATGACCTGCTGACATACTGATCCTTTGGCAGCTTTAGTCTTCCCGAGGGTCTGGCACAGCTACTTGAAGGTCTGTCTAGGCTGTCACTTCCATCCCCATTAATGTCTGATACTCTACCAGGATATGATTATGGCAGGTGTCTTTTCCTTATAATGAGAAGATATGGAGGATCTTAAAAGCATGATCATGATTAAACTACTGAGACAGTGGGGTCACCTTGGCTGATCTCACTAGGCGTAGTGACTAATCCACACGGATTGACTAGCCGACCAGGAGCGATCACTTGGCGAGACTCTGTCACTCGGTTGTCACTCGACTCTTGGATGAGCAGGTGGCTTGAGCGGGTTCAGTTATTCCTGTTATCAGCCAATCTGTCCGGACGGCCGACCTGTCCGATCGACCGGTCGGGTATACCCGCCCGGACAGTTGGATACAGGTCTTGACACTCAAAATGGGAGTTAGTAATTTGACAGGGCGATTAAGTCATCCGGTCAGACGTGCCCGACCGGAACCATCCCGGTTGTATCTGNACAATGTAGTCTCCTCCTCAACTCCCAGTGGATCTGCAGCTTCCCTCGGCGGTCAGCTTGACCCAGATCGTCCAACCCCAACTGATCAATCTGCACGGTCGGCTAGTCTCGAGCTGGGATCAGGGGGTGGCAACCACCCATGAGAGGAGTTCGCTGAACCTGGCCGACAACTTTTTCTTGAACGCTACTCAGGTCTGTCTTTCTTCTCTTTGTTATTCATGACTTTGCTTTTAATATTTGCTTCTGTGCAGTTTTGGGTCTCCTGTTGGGCAGTCACCCAGTCCTTGGTCCGCAACACCAAGGAGCGTCGGGCAGCAGAGCAGAGGGTAAAAGAACTGGAGACCCAGTTGAATCACTGCACTCCCCCCCCCCCCCGGGCAAGGAGGGCTTGGGGCTCCTCCACTCTGAGATAGCCGTTTTGAAGGCGCAGTTGGAAGAGGCTGACGCCGGGGCGAGGAGGAGCATGCCCTACTGGCAACCGTCTCTCAGGAAATAGACCAGCTAGTCGTCCGACTAGAAAGCACGGAGGCTCAGAAGAAAACTGCTCTGACCACCAAGCTGCGCATGTTCATATTTGGACAAGAAGACCACAGAGGCTAAGGCTTTGGCCGGGCGGGCAGCTAAAAGAGTCGGCAGCCGCCCACCATCAGACCCAGCTGGCCTTAACTAATAAGGAAGCAGAGCTGGCGGCTAAGGAGGAGGCCTTTAAGGCCATGGAGGCTCAACTGGTGGCTTGAGAAGCAAAAATAACAGAGCGGGACGCAGAGATTGCTTGGCTGAAGGGCGAAATAGAGGCCTACAAGTCGGGAGAGCCGGTTCGCCTGGAGGAAAATTGACTAGCTTACCTCCAGTCGGAGCCCTTCTACCGACAGTTGGCTCACCGTACGACCAACATGTTCAAATACGGCATCGAGAGCACTCTGCAACAGCTTAAGGAGGGCGGACACATCCCTGAAGATCTGCCTCCTAATGCTGTGAAGCCCACTTGAGTTCAGGAGGTCATCCCAGAAGGTGCCTTCCCTCCTTTTACTTAACCTGCACTTTTCTTTCTTTTGTGACTTAGTCGGTCGGTTTTGAAATGAATCTAACGATCTTGGGCTCTTTCTTAATGTTAATTTTCCTTAAAATTTTCTTGTGCTAATATGTCTTTGTTCGGCCGTTTGTGGCTTGCTTAGTAGAATTGATATATTTCCACTCTCTTAGTCGGTCGCTCATTCCTCAGCATTCTTCTTCTTGAACGGTTATCGTTGGATGTGGGGTTACTCGGCCGACCATGTCGGTTGGTCGTAACCATACCCCAAGGCCTCCACTCGGCTCCTTAGTGGATGAACCCTTAAGATCTCGCTCGTCCAAGGCTAATGCTCGATGGTTATGACAAAGAAATATTACTCGCGGCTTCCAAGGCATATGTTCACTCAGGATTGGCCATTCAGGTTCCCACTGGATTAGAGCCAATTAGGACCCTTGCTCGTCCATTGGTCATCTCACTCGGCCCGTTTCATTACTTAATTAGGCTTAGATGTCAGTCGACCATTTTGATTGGGCAAGGTCAACTGTGTCCGATCGGACTCAGGGTAGCCCTTTTATGGGAGCACACCCACTTATGACTCGTGGATGAGAGTCTGGACACCACTCGGCTCACCCGACCGAGCGTGGACAGGCACGCCCGACCGGCACTGAGGTCGGCAGGTGCGTGGGAGCAAGCCCACTTATAACTCGCAAGGGCGAGTGTCTGGACGCCGCTCGACTTACCCAACCGAGCGTGAACAACCACGCCTGACCAGCACTGGGGTCGGTGGGTGCGCGAGAGCATGACCATTTATAACTCGCAAGGGCGAGAGTTTGGACACCGCTCGCCTTACTCGACCGAGCGTGGATAGCCACGCCCGACCAGCACCGGAGTCGGTGGGTGCGTGGGAGCATGCTCACTTATAACTCGCCTGAGCGAGAGTCTGGACACCGCTCAGCTTACCCGACTGAGTGTGGACAGCCACGCCCGACTAGCACCTGGGTCGGTGGGTGCGTGGGAGCATGCCCACTTATAACTCACAAGGGCGAGAGTTTGGACACCGCTCGTCTTACCCGACCGAGCGTGGACAGCCACGCCTGACCAGCACTGGGGTCGGTGGGTGCGTGGGAGCGTGCCCACTTATAACTCGCAAGGGCGAGAGTCTGGATGCCAAGTCGCAGTTACCCTAATCATTATCATCATATTTATGACTAACACTATTACAATGTTTGCTCGAGTCTTAATCATGATACAATTTTAAATGTATGGAACTCCACGGTCTTCCCAGCCTTTTTTCTTGAGCGTCTTGCAAGTAGTAGGCACCAGACCCCAGCTTCCCGACCACCAGGAAGGGTCCTCCCCATTGGGGTTCCAGCTTGCTCACCTCTCCGACCGGCTTGACCCTATTCCATACATGGTCGCCGACTTGGAACCTCCTGGGTATGACCCTCTGATTGTATTTTCGCTGCATCCTTTGTCGGTAAGCAGTCATTCAGACTGCTGCCCGGTCCCGGATCTCCTCGATCAAATCCAATTCCAAATGCCTCTTTTCTGCATTATCTTCTCCATACAGGTGCCTTCGATCAGACTCACACCCTACTTTCATCGAGACGACCGCTTCACTTCCATACACTAGCTGAAAGGGGGTACAGCATGAGCCTTCTTTGGGAGTGGTTCTTAGAGCCCATAAGACACTAGGCAAATCATCGACCCAGGTACCACCCACGTGATCTAGTTTGGTCTTGAGGCCTCGCAAGATTTCCCGATTGGCGACCTCTGCTTGACCGTTGCTCTGGGGGATAAGCCACCGAGGTGAATGCTTGCTTGATTCCATAGGCAGTGCACCATTCTTGGATCTTCAGGCCTTGGAATTGTCGACCATTGTCTGAAACCAACTTATGAGGTATCCTATACCAGCATAAAATATTTTGCCACAAGAATTTGATGGCTGCCTACTCGGTGATCCGAGCCAGAGCCTCTGCTTCCACCCACTTAGATAAATAATCCATAACTACTAGTAGGAATTTCTTCTGAGCAGCTGCGAGGGGGAAAGGCCCTACTATATCCATGCCCCACTGATCAAAAGGGCATGACACAGTGGACGTCCTCAAAACCTCGACTACCGATGGGAAAGGTTTTGGTGCTTCTGACAGGAAAGACATGAGGTGACCATCTGATCAACATCCTTTTGAAGTGTTTGGCCAGAAGAATTCAGCTAGCAATACCTTTCGAGCCACAGACCGACCTCCCGAATAACTTCCACAAGATCCCAAATGTATTTCTCTTAGTACATAATCTGCATCCTCTTCCCCTAGGCATTTGAGTAGCGGCCAAGAGAAGACTCGCTTATATAAGGTATCTCCCACCAGAGTGAATCGCGTTGCCCGCTTCTTCAACAATCAAGCTTGCTCAAGATGAGTCGGGAGAGTCCCATTCTACAGATAAGCTATGAGTGGAGCTCTCCAGTCGCCGTCCACTTCCATTTCTGTCTCCGTCTCGACCTGAGCTACTAGCATGGTTTGAGATAAGGGTTGAGTGAAGACCCACGGAGTGATGGCGCTGGCTAACTTAGCCAGCTCATCTGCTTTGAGGTTGTCTTCTCGGGGGATCTGGAGTATCTGGACTTCTTGAAAATCAGCTTTTAGTCGCTTATAGGCGTTCACATAGGTCTGCAGCCGCTCACTGTTGACTTTAAACTGTCCAGCTAGCTGCCGAGTCACTAGTTGGGAATCTGAGTGGAGCATGACCCGAGCAGCTCCCATGTGTGGGGAAGCTTGTAACCCAACCAGGAGTGTTGGTGCTTGGATGGCTAGAGAGGGGGGGGATGAATGTAGCCAGACACAAATCTCTTTCACTATTGAACTTTCTGCACTTGACTGGTTAGCAGCAGAAGCAAAGAAAACAGAAAACAAAGTTGCTGAAACTAAAACCCTAAACTAAGCACAAGCTCAAATCGCTAACAAGGAGGATTTATAAGGTTTGGGGATAACTTGCCCCTACTCCTTGGCGTGCCCGTGAGGTGAGCGATCCCTTGATTGTCGGCAGATCAAGCCCCGAAAAATCCGGATATCAAATGGAGCCTCCTTCTCGGTGGAGTAACCTCTCCACAGCGTTTCAATCAGAATGAAGGAATTAAGCACAGAGAAACACGAGAAGGCTTATAGAGCACTTAGAACAAAAGGAACACAAATGAACTCTCCACCGAGCTCCACTCAGCACAAATCTCACACAAGAACTCCCTGCTCTTCGTGTCTTCTTGCTGATGGACTCGCCAAGCTCTTTGTCTCTTCCAAGTGCTCATGTATCAGAGTATATGCTCAAGCTTCAAGATTCACAGATTGCCAAAGGATGATCGATCAAAGTTCTTGCAACAACTGAAGAGTTGTAGCCAAAGAAGAGAGTTCTTTCTTTCGTCTTCGCCACCAGCTCTTAAGTCTTTGCCCAAAACCCAGGTCACAGGCGCCTCTGCAGCTCCCAGCTGCTCACCAGCTTGTCTGCAACAGCCTCAGCTACTCCTGAACTCTCCAGCCAAGCCCAGGTCAGCTCGTCAGCTTCCAGTCATTGCCAGCCTGCGCCATCCGTTGTAACCTGAGAAGAAGAAACAGACAAACCTGCTCAAAGGAAAGACTCCCATTGACCCTCCTTGAGTGTTTGAATCCATCCCTGTCATCTGCACACTTAACAGAGGTTTAGCAAATGAAATCAAAATTACATCAGTGATAGCAGAGAAAATCAGAACGAAATCAGTAGTGTTTAGAGCGCGATCAGAACTCTGACAGCGCATTTTGAATTAAAGTTCAGCTTCTGATCGATCACCAGACCGATCAGAGTGAACCCTGATCAGTCACCATACTGATCAGGATAGGCTCAGTCCGATCAGGCTCCAGCCTGATCGGTTGTTAAATATCGAATTTTTATGGTGTTGAAAAGGGTGAATTTTGAAAGTTAGGGGCCTAGTTGCAATTTTCCAAATCTGTTGGGTTTATTTGCAAAATGCCAAAACAAATATAAAGCCCTAAAACCCTTTCCCCCATTCAGTTTTTCCCCTGACCCCCTGCCTCGATGACGCCGCAGCCCGCACGCGACGGTTCCGCCTTAGCGACGCCGACGCCGTCGCTTCTCCCCGACGCCGACGCTGACGCCGTCCTTCCCTTCTTCCTTGCTTTCCTTGTGAGAAAAGGGTTCAGACGATCGACTTCTTACAATGGATCGTGATCGTGCGTGCCAGGCATGGAGGCGTGAGGCGAGGCGATTTGGGCATAGCAAGTCTCGCGGAGTTTAGTTTGTCTTGAGGTAAGCCCTAGGTTTCTTTTGAATTCGCTACTTGTTCTAAATGGAGGTTGTGATCTTGTTTGACCTCTGTTCGTGTCTTGGGCGTGCTTCCAGTGATCTAGGGCTTGGGATGGGGGAGTTGCTAGCTTCGATCTGGAACTAGGAGTGGATTGTCGCGTGATCAAGGTAATCTTTGACTCATAGTGATCTTGAATTGGATCTCGATTTTGGGTTTCAAATTTGGCTTGTAAAGGTGGAGTTAGTTTCCATTTTCTGATTAGTTCTGAATCGAACTCTTCGATTTTGTTCTTTACAGAGATTGGTGTTGGTTTGAGTAGATCTATTTGTGAGTCCACTCCTCCTTGTTTGGGTTATAGATTTTAGAATGGTTTTAATGATATTGTGATCTATGTCCTATGCTGAATTTGGTGTGCGATCATGAACTTCACTAGGATTTTGATACCTTGCTGTAGGTTTACTCTGTCTTGTTGGTATTTGGATTTTTTTTGGATCATTGGATGTCCATGGTCAGTATGGTTCTAGGCAGTTTTTAGTTTTTAGAAAATCAGTGCTGTGTTGTGCCGTGGTTTGTGTTCTGGAGTCAAGTGTGTTTTTGGTTGTGTGCCAATGAAGAGGTTGATTGGATTATATATTTGAGATTCATATTGTGAGTTGGAATATATGAGTTTGATAGGTTCTATTTTGGATCATTGGATGTCCATGGTCATGAGTTTTGTTGTGTAACGGGTTAGCTGATGAAAAGAAGTGGAATTAATTCTAAACAGTGAATTAGAGTTGTTTAGATATAATTAAACGGATGTTGAATTAAGATTAGATACTAATTACTCTTAGTAGTTAAGTTAGCTATGTTATTAATTTAATAAATAGCTAATAAGTCCTTTGATACAGGACCTTGATTCAGATTTGTTTGGTTGATCGTGAAAAGTCCTCGTTTACGAAATTCTTCAATATAAGGCGGGTACTTCTCCTTTGTACTTGAGTAGTTTTCTTTACCTTAAAAGCATGGCTATATTATGTCTGATAGGTTGCTTGACCTTGTTCTTTGTCGTTATTTAAAACATCGCCGTTGAGACTTATTCTTCGTTGATCTTCGAGTGTTCCCAAATTCGTATCTGTACAGTCCTCGATTGGTTTTCTGTTCTATAAAGTACCGCTTGTACGTGAGTACCTAGAAGTCCATTACACACAGATAGGTTTATTTGGCATTAGAAATACCCTACCTAGTAGTGTAGATGCATAATCGTGGGTTTTTGATTTCCGGTTGATTGTATTGATGCATCGTGTATTCGTTGGACTTTATTGCATCGTTGTTTCTCCGGTTGCTCGTGCATCGTATAGCATGCACCATACTTGCACGTTGCATACTAACGACTGTTGGGCTTACATTTGGTTAAGCCGTCGTTAGTCATATTTGTTGCTCGATTCACTCAACCACTTGTTATCGTGGTAGTTATTAGAGTGCGAGCATCTGTCCTGTTGTGCCAAACAGTGACACCCTCACCGTTGTTTTTAGAGGGATGAGCCGTTGGTGGCTCACCCTCACCGTTGTTTGTTTTTGAGGGATATTGTAGCTGTTGATAGCTCCCCCGATGTACTGGGGTCTGGAGTGTGGGGTCCCTAGCATCCTGTCCACTCACCCATGTTTTATATGGTATTTGTTGTTGGAGTGGTACAGTTGTCACAACCCTACCCACTCGGTCACACAGATGGGATGTGTTGACGGCTTGACTGGCGTCAGGGGTGACACATGTCATTGCATCATGTGCATACGTATTTCTTTTATGCATTTGCTTGTGTTTGATGCACTTATATGAGCTATGGTTGTTGCACATGATTGACATGTATGTATATTTTGGCTTTATTGTTATTGTGTCATTTTACACCTGTTTAGTTATTATTCGGTTTTATACCATGTCGTACTTTATTGGTTTTGCATGATTAGGTAAATTCTAAAATTCTTATGGACTGTACACTGTTGATTTCTCTACTTCGTTATCTTTATTATGTCATGCTAATTGTCTACTCATATACCCGCAGAGTCCGCCCGGACTCACCACCCCTGCTTTCTTCTTTGTTGTTTCAGATAGCAAGTAGTCGTAATTCTTGGAGCCAGGAGAGGATCCAGTCGCCAGTCCCCAGAGATGAGTTGCTTTTCGTATTTGGTTTAGTTGTCTGTTTTTAGTACTTGAGGTTACATTTTATTCATTATCAAACTGGTTTTGTTACTATTATGGCAGAGACTTTTGAGTTCTCGTTGGTTGTGATGTTCCTTATTGTTTAAGGTGGTTGAGCCACCCATTATTATTTTATTTCGATATAAACTGCGTGGATGTGTTTTTATATATTATTGTGATGCCAGCCGCTTGTAGCTGAGCTATATTGGTAAGATATTATGTATTATTGCTCCATATTGGTCGCCGTACAGGGGAGATGCTACCCAATTTTCGAGGAAGCATGTGCCTCTGGGGGCTTGACATCGGTCCCCAGTGAGAAACCCGAAATCGCGACTTTCTAGTGATCGATCACCAGATCGATCCCAAGTCGTGGATCGGTCACCAGACCGATCCACCCCTTCTCTGAGGATTTTTCCAGCTTTGCAGGCCAACCCTCCTGATCGGTCACCGGACCGATCAGAGTGGGTCCTGATCGGTCTGGTGACCGATCAGGCCACTCTCTGACCGATCAGGCTCCAGCCTGATCGGTTATTATGAGAAGCTCGCGAAAATTGATCATTCACCAGAACGATCTGAAGGTCTCCCTGATTGGTCACCAGACCGATCAGACATCACTGGATTGGTCACCAGACCGATCCACGAAGGAAATTCGTGCCAACTTTCCTGATCGGTCACCAGGCCGATCCAGCCAAGGCCAATACCGTCAAGAGAACGGATCTCCTAGCCTTCTCTGACTCGTGCTCAGCCCCCCGGACCAAGACTCCGTGCCCATCTTCACTCACCGGGACTTTATTCAACCTAGCTTCCCAAGCTAGGACCTGGCTTCACTCACCAGGATTTCAGTCAACCTAGCTTCCCAAGCTAGGACCTGGCTTCCCAAGTCAGGGTTTCATCCAACCTAGCTTCCCAAGCTAGGACCTGGCTTCCCAAGCCAGGATTTAGGGTTTAGGGTTTAGGGTATCAGAGCTTGGGGCTCTGTTCAAGCGGCTTAACATCCGAGAGTCAACAAGATGGCAATGAGAGAAGGATTTAGCACCACTCGACCTCCTTTCTTTGATGGAGCAAACTTTCAATATTGGACGTATCGCATAGAGTACTACCTCAAGACCGATATTAGGATGTGGTTCTCCGTGAAGGAAGGCTTCACCCCTCCAAGAGATGCGGAGGGAAAAGAGTTAGAGTCCTCGCGGTGGTTGGCTGAGCAAACGCGCAAAGGAGAAGCCGATGCGAAGGCGGTGGTTACCTTGCAATGTGGAATGAACAAGGACCAACTAATCAAAGTTGGTCCCTTTACAAGCGCAAAGGATTTATGGAACAAGCTTATCGAACTCCATGAAGGCACCCGAGACTCGAGAATAACCAAGAGGGACTTGTTTCTTAATCAACTACAAAATCTCTCCATGAAGGAGAGTGAAACGGTAAGTGAACTTCATAGTAGATTCAAAGAAGTTCCCAACGGTCTCCACTCCATTGATGAAAAGGTCGAGAACCGCGACCTTGTGAGGTACGTCCTAAAAGCTTTTCCAAGGAATGCCTTGTGGTCATCCATGGTGGATGCCTATAAGGTGTCTAAGGACTTGTCAATTGTAAAATTGGATGATTTATTTTATGAAATGGAGCTCCATGAAATGGCTAACAAATGCCCCAAGGAGAAGGGGATTGCACTTGTAGCAGGGGAAAAGACCAAGAAGAAGGAGAAGAAGAAGAAGAAGGAAGTCTCTTCATCTTCATCCGAGTCCGAGTCCGAGGAGGATGGCAGCGAGTCTTCTTCCTCTGAGATGGCCAACTTTGTAAGGAGGATGATGAGGAAGAGCGGGTGCTATAAGGGCAAAGGTAACGCTAGTGAAGTTAAAATTGATAAAGCTAATGTTACTTGCTTTGAGTGTGGCAAGAAAGGGCACTACAAGAAGGATTGCCCAAAGCTCAAGAAGAAGGAGGAGAAATCAAAGAAAAAGAAGAAAGCCTTGAATGCCACATGGGATGAATTGTCTTCTAGTTCATCCGAAGAAGAGAAGGATGAGAAGAGTACACGCCATGTAGCACTCATGGCTATTGAAGATGAGGACAGCAGTGATGAATCCATAGACTCCTCAAACGTGGCTTCATCATCTTCGGATGATGAAGAGGTAATTTCTCCCGAACTAGACAAATGTTATAGAACCATTGTATGTTTAACCGAATTGTTAAAGAAGTCAAAAGAAAAGGTTAAATCATTGAAAGTAGAAGTAGAACAATTGAAATCCTCTAAGGATGAGGATATTGATTATTTGCATGTAGAAGTGTTAGAAGATGAAAACCGAGCCTTGAAGGGTGAGGTTGAGAGACTCAAGACTATTCATGAGAAATTCTCAACAAGCTCTAAGACTTTGGATATGATTTTAAATGCACAAAGGGCGGTTTATAACAAGGCCGATATAGGTTACCGACCTAAAGAACCGACTTTTGTTTCCTTGATGTCTAGGACCGATGTTAGACCACTTAAGACTCCTAGGGTTCAAAGGAAAATGGTCAAGGCATGAGTGCCTAAGTCTTGCATTGTAGGTGTCTTAGGTCCCAAGATTTGGGTACCTAAATCTTCTATCTTTCATATTGTGTAGGTCGTGATTGAGGGGGAGCATCTATCAACTTGGTTCGTTGATAGTGGGTGCTCCAAACATATGACCGGTGATAGATCCTTATTCACTACCCTTCAAAGAAAAAGTAGAGGTAATGTTTCCTTTGGTAACAATGGTAGTCTTAAAGTTGTAGGAATAGGAGACATTCAAATATCCAAATGTCTTAGGATTAAGAATGTTCTTCTAGTCAAGGGGATGACATTTAATCTCCTAAGTGTCCGTCAATTGTGTGATGCGGGTTACATAATTGATTTTCAATCAAGTCAATGTCTAGTTAGACAACATGACACATTTGACACGATACTAGTAGGCACAAGGATAGATAACATTTACCAAGTTTCCTTTAAAAGTGCTATTAATGTTTCTGTTAAGTGTTTCATGTCAAGAGAAGATGAGTCCATCCTTTGGCATCGGAGATTGGCACATGTGAACATGAAGAACATCCGGAAATTGGCCAACAAGGGACTAGTTTGTGGCTTACCAAGCATCAAGTATGAAAAGGACAAGCTTTGTGATGCATGTCAAATGGGTAAGCAAACGAAATCTGCACATAAAGGTAAAAGCGCTGTAAGTACTTCTACTGCTTTGAATTTACTTCACATGGACTTGTTTGATTGTAGTACAATTATATCTTTGAATGACAGTAGATATTGTTTTATGATCATTGATGATTTCACTAGATATACATGGACCTATTTTCTAAAATATAAGGATCAAACCTTAGATGTTTTTATTTCATTTTGTAGAAGAGTTGAAAATGAAAAATCATCAACAATTAAAATAATTAGGAGTGATCATGGAGGTGAATTTCAAAATCAAAGATTTTTAGAGTTTTGTCAAGAGAGAGGGTATAGACACGAGTTCTCTACTCCTAGAACACCACAACAAAATGGTGGTGTAGAGAGGAAGAACCGGGTCTTACAAGAGGCTGCACGAAGCATGCTCAATGAGTACTCCTTACCGAGTTACTTATGGGCTGAAGCTGTGAACACAGCTTGCTACGTGCAAAACCGAGTCCTAATACATAGATTTCTAGGGAAGACTCCTCACGAACTTTGGTTTGGAAAACCACCTACAGTTAAACATCTTAGGGTGTTTGGGTGTAAGGTGTTTATTCTAAATACCAAGGACCATCTCGGAAAGTTCACATCGAAAGCTGATGAAGGGATACTGGTCGGGTACTCCCTCGTCAGCAAAACTTACCAAGTCTATAACAAGAAGTCTAGATTAGTTGAAGAGTCTTCTGATGTTGTTTTTGAGGAAATTCCAAAAGCAAATGATCAATCAAAAGATGTTGAAGGAGTTCAATTTGAACTTAGGAAACTAGGTTTGGATGGAAGTTTAAGTGTTGTAGATAGTGGTGATGAGTCTGATGACGGTGAGCCTAGACAACTCATAGATCAGCCGGACCCTGAGGCTGAGCCTGTGTCTAGTGACACCATCCAAGAGGCACCACCAACACCAAGGCAAACTAGGTTAGCCTCTAGTCATCCCCAAGACCAAATTGTTGGAGATATCCACCATGGGGTTAGGACTAGATCATTCTTTAGGAATGAGGCTAATGAAGTTGCCCTAATTTCCGAAATTGAACCTAGGAAAATTGATGAAGCATTAAATGATCCCGATTGGATCATTGCTATGCAAGACGAACTAGGTCAATTCGAGAGAAGTCAAGTTTGGGATTTAGTCCCTAGACCTAAGAAGACCACCATCATTGGAACCAAATGGGTCTTCAAAAATAAATTGAACCATAAGGGAGAAATCGTAAGAAACAAGGCACGCTTAGTAGCTAAGGGCTATAGTTAAGTTGAAGGTCTTGATTACGATGAGACCTATGCTCCCGTGGCACGATTAGAATCCATCCGATTAATGCTTGCATTTGCAGCACATCGAGGTTTCAAACTCTATCAAATGGATGTCAAATCGGCCTTCCTAAATGATTTAATAAGAGAAGAGGTTATGTCGAACAACCTCCGGGGTTTGAGAATTCTGAATTTCCAAACCACGTGTTCAAGCTCAAGAAGGCGCTCTACGGTCTTAAACAAGCACCCCGGGCTTGGTATGAGCGGTTGTCGACATTTCTAATTGAAAAAGGCTTTGTGAGAGGACAAATAGACCCCACACTATTTCTACGAAGAGATGGTGACAATATATTTGTAGCCCAAGTGTATGTCGATGACATAATTTGTGGCTCAAACAATAAGGGTTATTTGAATGAATTTATTGGATACATGGAGAGTGAATTTGAGATGAGTCTAGTGGGAGAGTTGACTTTCTTCCTTGGACTTGAAATCAAGCAAACTCGTGACGGAATCCATGTGCACCAATCAAAATATACTCATGAGATGCTCCGAAAATTTAACATGAGTGATTGTAAAGAGGTTACCACTCCCATGGCTACAAACACACGATTAGACAATGATGAGAGTGGTAAACCAGTTGACCTAACTCATTACCGGAGCATGATAGGTAGTTTGCTATACCTCACAGCTAGTCGACCTGATATACTCGTTGTTGTGGGTATGTGCGGTAGGTATCAAGTATGTGCCAAGGAATCTCATTTAATTGCTGTTAAAAGAATTTTGAGATAACTCAATGGCATAATTGGAGTTGGTCTTTGGTACCCCCGTACCGTCATTCGATCTAATTAGCTACACCGATTCCGACTATGCTGGGTGCAAGTTGGATCGGAAGAGCACGAGTGAGGGTTGCCAATTTTTAGGATCATCGTTAGTTAGTTGGTCAAGTCGGAAGCAACATTGTGTTGCTCTCTCCACGACTGAAGCAGAATATATCGCCATGGGAGAGAGTGTATCGCAATTGTTGTGGATGATTCATACACTAGAGGACTATGGATTAACCTACAAGGGTGTGCAAGTGTTGTGTGACAACATAAGCACAATAAACCTAACAAAGAATCCAGTCCCTCATTCTAGAACCAAGCATATTGAAGTGCGTCACCACTTCATTAGAGATCATGTTGCTAGAGGAGACATTGTACTCTCACATGTAGAGTCCAAATCGAACCTAGCGGACATTTTCACTAAACCACTCCCCGAGAATGAGTTTAGTTTCTTACGAAGGGAGTTGGGAATGTGTCGCGCTTTATAAGATTGAAAAGCATATAAAATCCTTCATGATCATTTCAAATTGTTGGGAACAATTATTGGGCAACATGGGGACATCTCACACAAACTATAAGGTTTAACAAAACGTTTTTGTTTGCTAGAAATAGGGTGAGATGTTAGGATCAACCTAATTACTCAAAATGTTAATGCATCCCTTGAGGAATTAGGTTGACGAGATAATAATCATTAAGTTGACCAAGTATGGGGAAAACCAATGCATAACATATGTGTATTTGGCTCCATGATCATATTTGGATATTCCAATCAAGGAAATTTGATTGGAGACTTATCTTGATACAAACTTGGTTTGAATTGGTTGAATATTTTGATCGATTATGACTTCACTTGGTTGGATGTTTGCTTTTACAACGAGAGGTTGTTGAACCCATAAGGACGTTTGATTCCTGTTAAAGGATCAACTCTAGTCGAGAGAACACCTCAATTACATCAAATCGTCTCAGAATTCGAAGGGAAGTCTGAAACTGAGGTTTCTGAAATCGTATCAGAAAATTTATGATATCTGATCGGTCCGCAGACCGATCAGGCGTAGGGCTGATCGGTCCACAGACCGATCAGGGGTTGGCTTGATCGGTCATCCTGACCGATCCACCTATGCTGCGAAAAATTGTCAAAAACATTCTGTGTTGAATCTGATCGGTCCACGGACCGATCTGACCCCCTTGGTGATCAGTCCACCGACCGATCAGAAGGGTCACAGAAAACCTCGCAAACTCTCTGTTCGCTCACTGATCGATTGGCAGACCGATCAGGGGCTTGCCTGATCGGTCACCCGACCGATCAGGACCCAGCCAGACCGATCAGGCTGGAGCCTGATCGGTCTGGACGTTCCTAGATCGGACGGTGATCCGTTCGATTGCAATAAATTTTGGTTGGACATCGGTCCACCAACCCGATTAATCACGTCTCCACTTCTTCTTCAACCCTAGCCGACTCCCACCGTTCCTCTTCTACCTGCGACAATCACCTTGAGAGCCTGCTGTTGAGCTTCTTCTTCCTGCGCTAGGTTCTCATAGTCTTTCTGTTGGCGAGCACCACACCCAAGTTGTGAGTTTCCTGCTTGTGTCTAGGCGTTTTTGCTGCGAGCTTCTCCCGGTTCAGAAGTTCCCATCTCTTGTGCGAGGTTCTCTCCTCTTCAAATTATCAAGATCTTCTCCCAATTTCTCACCACATGGCACCAAAGTAAGCATATTAGTATAGTTTTGTCTTTGATGATTATCTCATGAATTGTGATCTTATAAACTAATCATGGAACGTATTTGTTGTGCCGTGCCCTTCCCTCAACCCATTGGTTGTGTGGTTTATTGTTGCGTTTGCCGTGGCCCTCTCATGACCTGAATCCTATTAATCCAACTGTCTTTCCATTTGATCAACCCTCACTGATAATTTTGTTCACTGATCAATCCTTGCCTTACAAATGATTGTGTTGTGATTCATATGATCAATTCATTGTGATTCTTGCCGTGCCCTTAATTTTCTATCTTTTCCTTGTATCATTGATTACATGATCAAACTTGTGTGATCACTTCACTAATCAATCCCATATTTGTTGCCGTGATCTATTCTAATCCCTTAGGAAATCTTCGAAGGGCAAAGAACTGGTTGAGGGGACCTCGAAGGGCAAAGGCCCTTCATCGTCTGCACCCTCTCGTAGGCCTCAACCTTCATCTAGTTCTCGATTTCCTAATGCTGCTTCCGAACAAGCTTTTCAGACCAGAACTTTTAAACTCCTTCCTTGTAGGTCTATTGATAGACCTTTTCTATATGACCACTGCCCCTCTATCAAAGAGGTGGTTGACTTCTACAACCTTGAATTCCACCTTTCCCTTGAGCGGACAATCAACTTTGACCTCGTGTCAGAATTTTACAACAATTTACAACAAGGACCGCAAGGGGGTTTTGACTTTACTACTCGGGTAGCCAAGAAAAATCTTGACTTTTCCTACGATATTTTGGCTGAGTTTCTTGGCGGTCGGCGATCGCAACATTTCTATTCCATCTACCCTGAGCTCCCTGATCCCTTACTGCCTCCGTTTGAGGGAGTCACCCCCGACTCCATATACGAGCATTTCTTTGGCCATCCTAGACCAGAAGACCCCGATGAGTGAGGGTTTGATTTTCCTACCTTTGTGGCCCTTCGTCTTTCTCCTGTCGACTATATTCTTTTCAAGATTATCACAAACTGTATTCTTCCAATTACCTTCAAACCTCTTACTGAGATTCGCCCATATCACTGTCTGATGCTCTATGGCATGCATCGCCACTTGGATTTTGACATTATGGAGAGCATCATTCAGTCTATCATCTCCTATCGAGAGCCCAGCCGTCGTACTGTTTACATGCCTTTCGGTCACGTCATTACTGACTGGCTTCAGTCGGTCAGTGTTGATGTGACCAAGGGCAGGATAGTGCCCATGGTTCGACAGGATTGCCGATTGGGCAAACGCGCGTTTGCCAAGTCTGGCATCATTGTTGGGCCTCAGGATCAAGGTCTTATATGGAAGGACGGGCGAGGTCTAGGCGAGCTACCTCGGGGCGCACATGTTCAGGTACCAGCAGCTCCGGCTGCACATCAGGAGGCGCCCGTCGCAGCAGCTGACTATGAGTACGAGCCAGATCCCGATCTCCGCTGGCAGGTTGCGGAGCTAGAGCAGACGATGCAGCACGAGTTTCATATCTCCGAGCTCCGGCGACAGGAGGTCCGGTCTGAGTTTCGGTCGTTCGATCGCAGACTACTCGCGATAGAGTCCGACGTCTCTGGGATCCGGTCCCAGCAGCAGGCATGGTACGAGGAGTGGCGCCAACATACATTTCCTGGAGCTGCACCCTCTGACAGTATTACCCCGGGGTCCTTCATACCAGACGACGACACTGCATATGACCCCATGCAGGCTGATGACCCCCCCCCCCCCCCCCCGTGCTGAGGATTGATGGTGGTTATATTCATGATTTGTGATCTGACTGTGATGACTATTATGACTTGGTGACGTATTTGACTATGCTTTGATGCATTACTATGCATCTGACTATTTGACTGTTTTGGATTTATGATGTGTCTGACTTGTTGATTATGCTTTCATGCTATGATTATCTGACAGGATTTCATCCAACCTAGCTTCCCAAGCCAAGATTTCATCCAACATAGCTTCCCAAGCTAGTACCCAAGCTAGGACCTGGCTTCCCAAGCCAGGATTTCATCCACTCCTTGCCCAGTCCCCGACCAGGACTTAATCCTAATCATCTCATTAACCTAAACTAAAATCGGTGTCACCACCAAAACAACAATCAGGGTCAGACTGCATCAACAAGGAGAGCTTCATATTCCGCTTCATTGTTGGTAGCCCGATATTCTAACCGCATGGCTATGTGGAGATGATCTCCTTTTGGAGAAATTAATAGAATCCCGATGCCACTTCCTGCCCGAGTGGCCGAGCCGTCAACATAGACCCTCCATGTCTCTTCTTCTTCCTCCGTGTGAAGCTCGCTGAGAAAATCAGCTAATGCCAGAGCCTTAATAGCAGTCCAAGGTAGATATTGAATGTCATATTCACTTAGCTCCATGGTCCATTTGATCATTCGGTCGGATGCCTCCGGGTTAATCAACACCCTTCCAAGGGTGCTATTGGTTAACACCCGAATGTGATGAGCCAAGAAGTAAGGACGTAAACGTCTAGCCATCAACACCAATACATAAGCCAACTTCTCAAGTGTGTTATACCTACACTCGGCTTCCTTTAACAGATGCCCAAAGAAATAAATGGGCTATTGCTCAGCCTCCTTTTGCTTTACAAGCACTGCACTCACTGTTCCCTCAGTGGCTGAGAGGTAAACATACAGAATCTCTCCCTCCTCAGGCTTAGCTAAGATAGGTAGACTGACAAGATAAGATTTCAACTCTTTAAATGCCCGATCACATTTAGCATCCCATTAGAACTTAGTGGCCTTGCGCATGACCTTGAAGAAGGGAAGACTGCGATCAGCCGACCAAGAAATGAAGCGAGAGAGAGCGATGATCCTCCTAATCAACCGCTGCACTTCCTTCAGACTCTTGGGTGGTGGCATGTCCAGCAGGCCCTTTACTTTACCGGGTTAGCTTCGATGCCCCGCTCAATCAAGATGTACCCCAAGAACTTCTTGCTTCTTGCTCCGAATAAACATTTGGCCGGATTCAATTGCAGACCATACCTTCTAAGGGTACAGCAGGTCTATTCCACATCCGCTATCAAGTCTGCCGCCCCGGAGGGATTTGATGAGAATGTCATCCACATAGACTTCTATGTTTCGTCCCAGCTGATCTTTGAATACCTTGTTTATTAACCGCTGGTACGTGGCTCCGGCATTTTTAAGTCTGAAAGGCATGACTGTGTAGCAGTAGGTGCCCTCGGATGTAATGGAGCTAACCTTCTCCTGATCAGAGGGAGAGAGCGGCACTTGATGGTTTCCTTGGTAGGCGTCCAGCATGCAGATGAGCTTGCTCCCCGCTGTAGAGTCTACCATCTGGTCGATCCGAGGGAGCGGATAACAATCCTTGGGACAGGCTCTGTTGAGGTCCCTGAAATCGATGCAGACCCTCCACTTGTTCTCGGGCTTGGACACCAGCACCACATTTGCCAACCAGGTCGGACACTGCACTTCTCGGATGTGCCCAGCCTCTAAGAATTTGTCCACCTCGGCCTGAATTATCTTGTTCTATTCGGGACTGAAGTCCCTCTTGTAGGACCGGTGCCGTCGATAGAGGGGGGGTGAATATCGACCGTGAAAACCTTCGTAAGAAAATTGTAGACTTTCGAATCTTCGTTCTAGACTCAGAGCGTTAGTGCAGCGGAAAATAAACAGAACGAAGAAAACAACAACCAACACAGATTGCACGCGGGATTTTTACTTGGATCCCGACCCCCCAGGGTCAGTACATCCAAGGCCTATGCACGGGAACGCCCGTCCACTATTGGTCTCCTTCCCAGACTTTCCGGAGGCGGAGAAACCCGACTTATAGTGCAATATTACAATCAAAAGATAAATAAATTGAATGCAGAACAATAAAATCAAACCGAACAAACAAGATCTGAAACTCGGCCGATCTGGACCTCCGAAGTGTCGCGCACTTCCTCCTGGAAACTCCCGGTCGTAGAGCCTCGTCTTTAGCGCGTTGTCATCGGTCAAAGTGATCAGAATGGCACTTAGCAGTTGTGTCTGAAGCAGAGGGGTCAAAGCCTCTTTTATAGCACTCCTGGGGCGCCCTGGATGTTGGGGGCGCCCCTAAAAACTCGGTCAAACCTTATCCCCGCGTCGACCTCGCCGCAGCTGATAAAACCTTTGACCAGGGCACCCCAGACCTCCCGGGCGCCCTCATGAAGGCTTATCTATGTTTCGAACTCAAAACAGCAAGTACAGCTTTGAACCCGGGTGCCCCGGACCTCCCGGGCGCCCTGCTTGAAGCCTATTCTGCCTGCTTCACTTAACCTGCATTTTTCACCTTTGGCTTGGGCGCCCCCATCAATGGGGGCGCCCTGGATGCATGGGGGCGCCCCCACTGATGGGGCCGCCCTGCTTCAAAGCCTCCAGCCCTTATTTTTTCGCCTGCTTTGTCTTCCAATCTTGGTACCTGCAAGATACACAAGCACATATACATATAATATTAGTCTTAAGAACTTGGTTCGGACTTCGGATCTCCACGAAACACTAGGTCGAACCGGCGCAAGTTCCCACCCCCGAGAACGCGCCTTTCACCTACTCCTTTCAAGAGACAGTTGCCACCCAGTCGTTCGGGTGGACTTTTGCTTAGCTTCCGATACTTCCGGATCTCGAGACGCCCGAACCCTGACCCGTCTCTACATCTGTCCATAGTCATCGCTCAGCTAAGTTGCTCAGTCCCTCGGACCAAGACTCCGTGCCCAAACCCTAGGTCCAGGACTTAGGTGCCCAACCCTCGGCCAGGTCTTCGTGCCCAATTCCCCGAACCAGGTCTTTGGTGCCCAACCTTCGGCCAGGTCTTCTTGCCCAGCCCCCGACCAGGACTTAGTGCCCACCTTCCGAGCAGGTCTTCGGTGCCCAGCCCTTTGCCAGGGCTTAGTGCCCAATCCTCGATCAGGACTTAGTGCCCAATTCCCTGAACCATGACTTATTGCCTAGGCTTACTAGGACTTCCTTCCACTTTGTTTACTCCTCTCTTAACTCCCCTTTGTCTAATCAATGTGTCACTGACTTAAGTAAATTGTCAAACATTAAAACACTTAGAGGAGAACATCATTGATACAACTTGCACCAACAATCTTCCCCTTTTTGATGTTTGACAATAACTTAAGTTAGATTGGTTTAAAGGGCTAAACATTAACTCTTGGGATCAAAATTTAAAAACTGATCTAAGTTTTATTTTTCATTTTTGATCCTCTAGGGAAAAATAGAAAAAAAATTCTAACTTTCACTCCCCTTTGTTGAAAAATATTTCTAACTTAAGGCGCATCTCTCTCCCTTTGTCACACATTAAAATAAATCAAGAATTCTTGCACCAACAATGACAACATTTTGTTCTTTTGAAAATACTTAGTATAAATTTTTGAAAGCATAGTAATACTAAGTACTTAAATTTTCAGAACAAATCTATTTTGAGTTTTGAAAAATACAAGTATTTTTGAAAAATATTAGAGCTTTGAAAAATATTATTAATTTTTTAACAGTATTATGCATTTTGAAAACATAAGTAATTTTTGAACAGTATTATGCATTTTGAAAAATTTAAGTAATGTTTGAAAGATATTTTGCAATTATAAGTACTGTTTGAAAAAAGTGTTAGACTTTGAAAAATATAAGTACCCCCTTTTTTTCAAAAAAAAATTATTAGGCTTTAAAAATTGTAAATCGCTTTTTGAAAAGATATTATGTATAATATTTTACTTGACTTGGTCTATCTTCCAGTCTGATACAATCCTAGGAAACCTTGTTGACTACAAGGATATTTTCCTAAGTGTCCTGAAAAATTTTCCAAACTCAAGAAAATATTTTTTTTTCGAACAGAGTTTTAACAAAAAACAATGATAGTACTTTGAAAATATATGTAAGTATATTTTGAAAGGCTGACTATTTATGTTTTCAACAGTATTTTGAAAATGTAGTGCACGAAAACATATTCTTTAGAATGTTTAATAATTCTTTTAGTTTAACCTCCCCCTAAACTTGACCCAGTCCTAGGAAGCTTGTTGACCACAAGTACTCTTCCTCTAAGTCTTTAGGGTTTGGTTTAGACCAAATGAATTATTTAAAAAAATTGAAAAGTGCTTGTTAGAGAATTTTCTTTTGATTTAGACTCTCCCTAAATTCGATACATCCTTGGAGCCCTTGTAGATCATTAAGTGGACCTTCCTCTGTGTCTTTAGGGTTTATCAAAATCAAATGAATGATAATTTTCAGGTAGATAAATTTTGAAACCACAATTTGGAAAGACGATAATTTTTAAAGTATAAGCCTTTTTGAAAACATATGTAATAGAAATTGAGGCGCAGTTTTCGAAAAGTCTTTTAAAAAATTTTAAAAGAATGAAAACACTCCCCCTGTACCCAATATCGTTTGACTCTATCTAAGTGCCTTAAGGAACTTTAGTGTTGTCCTAAGAGGCTTGTGTCTAATTGAGTGAGTCAAATAATTTTTTGAAAAGATATACTTTTGAAAAATGTATAATATGTATAATCAATCAGGCAAGCATGAATTCCATAAAAACATTATTATGTTGAAGCACTATTTTGAAAATATATTTATAGAAAAATATTCTAACAATTTTGAAAAACAATTTTGAAACATGCTTATCAATTCATTAGTCCTTAACATCTCACCCATTCTAGATGTGCCAATACAGCAAGCATGGTTGCCTTATAGGTGTATTGTGAGATGCTTGAATTATTTTTCTTAATTCATTATTAAATCTAAGATTTAATTGAAATTTATGTTAGATTCAAATTTGACAAAGAGTAAATTGAATTTAAATTTCAAAAATTGGCTTCCAGGTCTTGGCGAGGCACAAGGCCTTTTTTGGCTGTAGCCTTATTTGATCATCAACCCTTTCCTTGACAAAGCATTTTAGAGAAATTTCATTTTCAAAATTACTTTTTGAGAAATTTTGGTCTAACTAGTTTGGATCTTGGATCGGCAGCTTCGGCTAGTTCCACCAGTCTAAACAGACCAAGTAGAGTATACTTGACCTTATTAGAAAAGGCTTCCCTAACGTACTATCATCTCACCTCCACCCAATACTAGGTTTTCAAATTTGAATTATCTTTTTCCTATAACCATTCTAAATCATGCGTAAATTTAAATATGAATGACATGACATATATATATGAAAAATAGCAGATGCATGTCATGGCAGTTATGCATGAGTCAAACAAGTCAAATAATTTTATTTAAGTTTCTAAAGATGTATCAAATTCCCGATTTGATACATGTCGTGTGGACCCGCGAATATGTCAACCCACTTTGACATATTTAATTTTCTTAAATTAATTGTTGCTGTTTGGTTAGGATTTTATTTAATTTGAGTTTAAGTTATTTACGAGTTAGAGATAACTTAAAAAGAATTACTTAAAGTTAAATTAATTAAGGATTACTTAAATTAAGAATTAATTAAGGACTAATTAATTTGTATTTGATTTAATTAAGATTTAATTAAATTAATTTGAATTAAGATAATTTAATTTAATTTGAATTAATTTTAGTTTGAATAATTAAGATTTAATTAATTTGAATTTGAATAATTATGATTTAATTAATTTGAATTTGAATAATTAAGATTTAATTAATTTGAATAATTAAGATTTAATTAATTTGAATTTGAATAATTAAGATTTAATTAATTTGAATAATTAAGATTTAGTTAATTTGAATTTGAATAATTAAGATTTAATTAATTTGAATTTGAATAATTAAGATTTAAACTCACTTTGACATATTTAATTTTCATAAATTAATTATTGCGGTTTGGTTAGGGTTTTATTTAATTTGAGTTTAAGTTATTTACGAGTTAGAGTTAACTTAAAAAGAATTACTTAAAGTTAAATTAATTAAGGATTACTTAAATTAAGAATTAATTAAGGACTAATTAATTTGTATTTGATTTAATTAAGATTTAATTGAATTAATTTGAATTAAGATAATTTAATTTAATTTGAATTAATTTGAGTTTGAATAATTAAGATTTAATTAATTTGAATTTGAATAATTAAGATTTAATTAATTTGAATTTGAATAATTAAGATTTAATTAATTTGAATAATTAAGGTTGAAATGATTAATTAATAGTTGTGGATTTAGGTTCAGCATTTTTATTATTTCGAAAATTTCTGACTCATCCTTATTTTTCTTTTCAAGTTTCTCTAGTAATTCTGATTTATTTGAACTTTGTGATTTTTATTAACTATGGCCTTTATCTTAGACAATTCTATCTCCTCCTCAAGATTAAATCTTTCAATATCCTCAAAGTAGGTGGAGTAAAGTGGGCCAGTAGTTAATTTTCCAGGATTATCTAAGGGAATAATTAAATTAATATCTAAAGAGATATCATCTCCACTATCTTCAGAATTATCCTTATAATTATCATTATTATCCTCAGAATATTCCTCAGAATTATCCTTATTATCCTCAGAATTTTCAAATTTAAATTCATAACTATCTAAAGGATTTTCAAATTTGGGTTCAGGTTTATACAAAGGGTTTTCAATTTTGAATTCATAATTATCTAAAGGATTTTCAAATTTAGAATTATCCTTTGGATTTTTGAATTCTGATTTATCCCTAGGATTTTTGAATTCAGATTTATCCTTAGGATTAAATTTATCTGAATTAGAATTATCAGAATTAACATTATTAGAATTAAAATTAAATGAATCAGAATTAAGTTTAATATTATCAGAAATAAAATTATTAGGATTAACATTACTAGATTTAGAGTTGTGATAATTTATTTTAGAAATTACTAAATTAATGTTCTGAATTAAATAATTAATTTCTGATATTTTAGTCATGTCTGCATTTTCTAATTTGTCATGCAAAATATTAATTTTACTATGCAATAAATCTAATTTATCAGAAAATTAACTAAATTATCTAAAGACAGTGCAGGAATTTTGAAACTTTTCGGAACGTAAATTTTACGTACCTTTGTCGGACATTTGTTCTTGTAGTGTCCGTATTTTCCGCACTTGAAGCATTGTACGTGATCCTTGTTTTTTCGGACTCCTGGCGCTGGTGTCTTCTTTGCCGCCGGTGGTGTAGATCGAGTCTTACGAGTAGGGCACTGATTTTTATAGTGCCCTCTCTCTCTGCACTTAAAACACGTAATATGAAATTTAAAAATAGACATTTTAACTAAAATATACCTGATTCACCCCTGGGCTTCCCCTTAACTCCTGGCGTCGTTGCTCCGTCGGCGGTTAGTCCGGTGAAGAGCGGCCTAGCTCTGATACCAATTGTAGGACCGGTGCCGTCGATAGAGGGGGGTGAATATCGACCGTGAAAACCTTCGTAAGAAAATCGTAGACTTTCGAATCTTCGTTCTAGACTCAGAGCGTTAGTGCAGCGGAAAATAAACAGAACGAAGAAAACAACAACCAACACAGATTGCACGCGGGATTTTTACTTGGTTCCCGACCCCCCAGGGTCAGTACATCCAAGGCCTATGCACGGGAACGCCCGTCCACTATTGGTCTCCTTCCCGGACTTTCCGGAGGCGGAGAAACCCGACTTACAGTGCAAGATTACAATCAAAAGATAAATAAATTGAATGCGGAACAATAAAATCAAACCGAACAAACAAGATCTGAAACTCGGCCGATCTGGACCTCGGAAGTGCCGCGCACTTCCTCCTGGAGCCTCCCGGTCGTAGAGCCTTGTCTTTAGCGTGTTGTCGTCGGTCAGAGTGATCAGAATGACACTTAGCAGTTGTGTCTAAAGCAGAGGGGTCGAAGCCCCTTTTATAGCACTCCTGGGGGCGTCCTGGACGTTGGGGGCGCCCCTAAAAACTCGGTCAAGCCTTATCCCCGCGTCGACCTCGCCGCAGCTGATAAAACCTTTGACCAGGGCGCCCCAGACCTCCCGGGCGCCCTCATGAAGGCTTATCTATATTTCGAACTCGAAACAGCAAGTACAGCTTTGAACCCGGGCGCCCCGGACCACCCGGGCGCCCTGCTTGAAGCCTATTCTGCCTGCTTCACTTAACCTGCATTTTTCACCTTTGGCTTGGGCGCCCCCATCAATGGGGGCGCCCTGGATGCATGGGGGCGCCCCCACTGATGGGGGCGCCCTGCTTCAAAGCCTCCAGCCCTTGTTTTTTCGCTTGCTTTGTCTTCCAATCTTGGTACCTGCAAGATACACAAGCACATATACATATAATATTAGCCTTAAGAACTTGGTTCGGACTTTGGATCTCCACGAAACCCTAGGTCGAACCGGCGCAAGTTCCCACCCCCGAGAACGCGCCTTTCACCTACTCCTTTCAGGAGACGGTTGCCACCCAGTCGTTCGGGTGGACTTTTGCTTAGCTTCCGATACTTCCGGACCTCAAGACGCCCGAACCCTGACCCGTCTCTACTTCGGTCCTTAGTCATCGCTCAGCTAAGTTGCTCAGTCCCTTGGACCAAGACTCCGTGCCCAAACCCTAGGTCCAGGACTTAGGTGCCCAACCCTCGACCAGGTCTTCGTGCCCAATTCCCCGAACCAGGTCTTCGGTGCCCAACCCTCGGCCAGGTCTTCTTGCCCAGTCCCCGACCAGGACTTAGTGCCCACCTTCCGAGCAGGTCTTCGGTGCCCAGCCCTTTGCCAGGACTTAGTGCCCAATCCTCGATCAGGACTTAGTGCCCAATTCCCTGAACCATGATTTATTGCCTAGGCTTACTAGGACTTCCTTCCACTTTGTTTACTCCTCTCTTAACTCTCCTTTGTCTGTTCAATGTGTCACTGACTTAAGTAAATTGTCAAACATTAAAACACTTAGAGGAGAACATCATTGATGCAACTTGCACCAACACCTCTTCCACTGCTTTATTGGCCTGGCGTCGAGGTAGACATGCAACTTGTGTTCCATGACCTCCGGTCGGATGCCTTTTAGATCTCGGGCTGACCATGCGAACACGTCTTGATTCTCGGCTAGGCACTTCACCAGTCGTTGTTTGAGGGCAGGCTCCAACTCTGATGCTATCTTCACTTTTCTCTCTTCTCGATCAGGGAGGAGCTAAACTTTCTCCTTCTGTTCTCTCAACTCAACCCAAGGAGATGGTTGTACCATGTTACAACTGGCTGGTGGGGCTCGGAATACCTTCCGCACTTCCGTTCGGACTGTTAGGATCTTACCGTTAAGCTAAAGGGGGGGGGTGAATAGCTTTTGTTCGATTTTCTACCTACAATGTTAGCATGCGCGAGCGGAAATACTAAATAAAAACTAAAACATTGCTAACACGAACCGATCTACGTGGTTCAGAGATGAAACTCCTACTCTACGGCTGTCCGTAAGGTGGATGATCCCGATCCTTTAGTGGATGATTCCCCGGAGTACCTCCGGCTAGCTCTTGTCACTCTTTGTGGGTGGAGAAACCTCGCCACAACTTCTGAACAATCCCTGAGCACTATAGGCTACTAACAAGCTCTACCAAAGCATGTTTCGCCAAGGAGAAACAGTCTTAAACGAGCTCCCTTAAATAGAGCTCGAGGCTGAATATGACCGTTACCAGTCGACTGGTCCAGTACCAGTTGACTGGTATTTTCGAATTCTAAAGTTACAGCCTGACTCTTCAAATTCCGGCGACACCAGTCGACTAATCCTGGATCAGTCGACTGGTCCATCCCTAAGTCCAGGGTTACCCTTCCTGAATACATTTCTCTCCGCACTCGAACCCTTACGACTTAGTTCCCGAGTACAATTCCCTCAGCACTCGGACCCTCACGACCTGGTTGACTCTTCATCCAGCAGCCTCGATCTGTTGCCTTCACGCTCTCTTCGACTTTGGCCCTCCTCCCTCAGATGCGCACACAAGCCCTTGCTTGCCTCCATGCTATCCTTCACGTATGCCTCGAAGTCCGCTTCCCTCGGCTCATCATCCCTGCTTGGTCTATGGTCCCTTGGATGCGCACACAAGCCCACGACTTGCCTCTATGCCACCCTTCACCGTACCTAAAGGCCATCCAACCAAGTCATGTGTATCCTGCAAACCTGCACACTCAATACACATATTAGTCACAATAAACCCTAACTTAACATTTGCAAACATCAAAACCCATGATCCTCCAGATCATACTTGGGCCGATTGCCCCAACAATCTCCCCTTTTTTGATGTGTGACAATATGTTTAAGTTAAGTAAAACAACAACAATAACAATTGAAAATTAAAAACATAGCACATTAAGAGGCATAAACATGCCCTTCCCCTTAATCTATGCCCTCTACACAATTTTCAATTTTCCACACTACCAAGTTAAGTCAAACCTAACTTAACACCACAAGTTCTCCCCCTTTGACACCATCAAAAAGATTACCCCAAACAATCCTAACCCTAGTGTCAAAAAGAACCCAATCTATTTCTAAAAATCCCTCAGAAATCAACAACCAGAAGGATCAGTCGACTGATCCAATATCAGTCGACTGGTGCCTTCATTTCGCAAACCCACAAAAAGATCAGTCGACTGCCCCAGGGGCAGTCGACTGATACACTGCAATTCTGAATTCTCATCCCAAATTCAGAAACCCCTAGAAAATTCCACAAAATTTGAAAAATTATGAAATTTTGCAAGCATATTTGTTAGGATATATTCTACCCTAGAAAAATATAGTTTCATGAAAAATACCAAATATGCTTGACTTTTGACACAAACTCTAATTCTTTGAAAATGTATCATTTTGTATCAACTCTCAAGCCTACATTTGATTCTATGTGTTTGCCAAGCCTATCCTATACCATTTCAAACATAGAATTGTTTTCAAATCTCTGCTTTTCTTTATATATGTTCTCAAGATATGGTATATGATAAAACCTCCCCCTTCTCATCCCTTACCTCTAGACATATACATATACATGCAAATTTCCTTATGCCCATAATAGTAAGATCATATCATTTAATACGAGCAATATCAAGCCATGAATTGAAAATTCATTTAAATGATACCAAAGCATGGATTGAAAGTTTCATATAAACCATAAGACATAAAAACAAGTGTCACAAGGGTCATAGCCTCGAAGTTATCAAACATTACAATGCCAACATAAGTGTTTGAGAGATAAAAAAAATAAGCTCGATCTAAGTTCACTCTCAACACCCTCATCATCAAATCAGCTGACTCACATATCATCGCCTGGAGGTGGAGGAGGGGCCTGATACATCAGGTTCCAGCGCTGTATCATCTCATATATGTCATCCTGTCTCTACTGGAACCCCTGAAAAGTCTTCGTGAGCCCATGAACCTCCTCCCTAATCTCATGAACCTCTCACTGCAGTAGGGCGAACTGCTCTTGTGTAACCCCAGTAGCAGTAGCAGGCGCAGCCTTCTTATCAAAACTGGAGGAATCAGAACGCTATCTCCAGGCCATCACCCCCTGCCGGCACTCAATCCCTGCCAAGGAGAGCTGCCTAGAGCCAATCTAGTCATAATCTTTGGACAAAGTATGCTTTTGACCCCTAGTGGTGATGATCCCTTTGGATTTGAAAAACTCGGTCAAAATGTGGCAAAAGGGCATGTAGAGTTTTCTATTTACACCATGGGAGAAATGGACAATGGATGTAAAAATATGCAATGCAATGTTAATGTCTAGCCTTCTCTCTAGGGCGTACATCATCACCAAGTGGGGAAGTCGAATCTTCGACCGCCCCTTGGTGACAATCGGTAAGATGCAATCTAAAACAAATTTATACAAAACGTTGTTTCTCGGACTCATGCACTTAGCCTCAAAAATACGCTCTAGAGAAGGTTTATGTCTTTCAAAATAATGCTGGTGGATTTGATCAATAGTAACATTAGGGAAGGTGAAGGGCTCGATGACCTTTGGGAAACAAGTAAATGCACTATTGGACTCCCTACATCCTAAAAACTCTCCTAACTCTGCTGGTGAAAAGGGAATGGTAACACCTACTACGAAAGACTCATAAGTCCTATCATTGGGACTAATGCATGTAAGATTGGCGTGGAACTCTTTGCACATGTCAACATTGACATAGTGTTGATAATAGACCACCTGCTCTAGCCCAAAGTAGGTGATCATCTCTACAATGTGGGGGGCATTCTCTTGAAAGTATATTCGGTTAAGATACCGACAGTTCATCATTACAAAGTTGGCGTTGGCAAATCTCTATTGGCATTCCTCGGAACGGAACCGAGGTGCCTCAGAATCTATATGACCTTGTTGAGATGACCCCTGACTCATTCGCCTCTTTTGTTCAACTCTAAAATATAAAATACCCATGCATGTACCAAAAATGACCCCATAAGGAAGGAAAACAAGGAAAAACATGCAAAATGAGATAAGTTAGTCACAACTCATGAACTAAATGTAAAAAATAAACCAAACAAGTCGTTACCGTTTTCCCGCACGTTGCATGATGAGGTTTGATGAAGATTGACTTGAGAAGAGAGGTTCTTTCAACCCTAGACTTAGATCTGAGGTAGAGGGAGGCTAGAAAGGTGATCTTAGGGCTTTAGGAAGGCTTGGAGCAAGAGGAGAGGTCGAGGAAGACAAGAGCTCGCAGGGGGTGGCACTGAAACCTTAGGTTCAGCCACCCCCCGTGCGGCTTTTCATTTTAAAACCCTCGTGGATTAGTCGACTGCCCCAGGGGCAGTCGACTGAGAAATTGAACAGAAAGATCAGTCGACTGCCTCGATTGGTATTTTCGAATCCTTAGTTTCTGATTTGTACTAGACCAGTCAACTGATTCTGAACCAGTCGACTGATACTCCAATTTTAGTTTTTCAGTCCTAATTTCAGAAATGCATAATTAATTCCATATATCTCCAAAAAATCTGAAATTTCGTGGGAAGATTTGTGGGACCTATGTCTACTTG